>CAUYON010102144.1:0-12289 GCA_963573935.1 Arctocebus calabarensis | reverse complement strand
GTTCCACTTCCATCCAGGTAAATACAAAGGCTGTAAAGTCTCCATTTTTTTTAACGGCTGAATAGTATTTCATGGTGTACATATACCACAGCTTGTTAATCCATTCCTGGGTTGGTGGGCATTTAGGCTGTTTCCACATTTTAGCGATTGTAAATTGAGCTACAATAAACAGTCTAGTGCAAGTTCTTTATGATAAAAGGATTTTTTTTCCTTCTGGGTAGATGCCCAGTAATGGGATTGCAGGATCAAATGGGAGGTCTAGTCTGAGTTCTTTAAGTGTTCTCCATACTTCCTTCCAAAAAGAATGTATTAGTTTGCAGTCCCACCAGCAGTGTGAAAGTGTTCCCTTCTCTCCACATCCACACCAGCATCTGCAGTTTTGAGATTTTGTGGTATGGGCCATTCTTATTGGGGTTAGATGGTATCTCAGGGTGGTTTTGATTTGCATTTCTCTAATAATTAGAGATGATGAGCATTTTTCGTATGTTTCTTAGCCTTTCATCTGTCTTATTTAGAGGAGATTCTATTCATGTCTCTTGCCTATTGATATATGTGATTGTTGGCTTTTTTCATGTGGATTAATTTGAGGTCTCTATAGATCCTAGTTACAAACTTTTGTCTGATTCAAAACATGCAAATATCCTTTCCCATTGTGTAGGTTGTCTATTTGCTTTGGTTGTTATCTCCTTAGCTGTACAGAGCTTTTGAATTTAATTAAGTCCCATTTGTTTATTTTTGTTGTTGTTGCAATTGCCATGGCAGTCTTCTTTAAGTCTTTCCCCAGGCCAATATCTTCCAGTGTTTTTCCTATGCTTTCTTTGAGGATTTTTATTGTTTCATGCCTTAAATTTAAGGCCTTTATCCATCTTGAATCAATTTTTGTGAGTGGAGAAAGGTGTGGGTCCAGTTTCAGTCTTTTACATGTGGATATCCAGTTCTCCCAGCACCCGTTTATTGAATAGTCAGTGAACTTTCCCCCAGGGTATGTTCTTTTTTGGTTTATCGAAGATTAGGTGGTTATAAGATGTTAGTTTCATTTCCTGGTTTTCTATTCGATTCCAAATGTTTATGTTTCTATTTTTGTGCCAGTACTATGATGTCTGGATCACTATGGCTTCAAAATACAGCCTAAAATCTGGTATGCTGATGCCCCCAGTTTTGTTTTTATTACTAAGAACTGCCTTAGCTATACAGGGTTTTTTCTGGTTCCATACAAAACACAGAATCATTTTTTCCAAGTCTTGAAAGTATGATTTTGGTATTTTGAAAAATAATCATTTTTTAAACATCTTGACTTCAGCTAGAATTTGTTTTTGTTCAAAAATTGAGGTTAGGGCTCGGTGCCTGTAGCATACCTGTTATAGTGCCAGACACATACACCAAGGGTGACAGGTTTGAACCCGACCCGGGCCAGTTAAACAACTGCAACAAAATAATAGTTGGTGTTGTGGCAGGCACCTGTAGTCCCAGCTACCTGGGAGGCTGAGGCAAGAGAATCACTTAAGCCCAAGAGTTTGAGGTTGCTGTCAGCTGAGATGCCACAGCACTCTACTGAGGGCAACATAGTGAGACTCTGTCTCAAAAAAAAAGAATCTTTTTTTTGAGGTTATTTTTTCCATTATTGTTGTTTGGGGGGCCCAGGCTGGATTTGAACCCCCCAGCTCAGGTGTATGTGGCTGGCACTTTAGCGACTTGAGCCACAGGTGCCAAGCCTATTTTTTTCCAGATGGTTAGCCTATTCCTCCAATCCCATTTATTCAAAAACCCATCTTTCCCCACTAATTAGAAATGATGTCTTAGTAACTAAATTCCCTATGGCTTTGGGTCTATTTCTCTCTGTTTTGCTCCTTTAGTATTTTTACTCAATACCACCTGAAAATGTACGTGTGCGCGTGTATTGACCTAGCATTTGTAATCCTTAGGAATTTATCCCAAGGAAACAAATCCAGCAAGTGGACAAAGAGGTACTAATGGTACAGAAATGATCGTCCGTGCAAAAGTGAAAGTCACTGAAGTGTGTGGTGGCCCCAGCATAATCTAGAAGGGACCCTAGTGATGTTCACCAACTTTCTTTCTTTTTTTTTTTTTTTTTTTGAGCAATGGCCCTTGGTAGAATGCCATGGCATCCTAGCTCACAGCAACCTCAAACTCTTGGGGTCAAGTGATCCTCTTGCCTCAGTCCCCCAAGTAGCTGGGACTATAGGCACCTGCCACCACGCCAGGATAGAGACAGCTTTTCGCTCTTGCTCAGGCTGGTCTCAAACTCCTGAGCTCACGTGGTCCACCTACCTCATCCTCCCAGAGTGCTAGGATTATGGGCAGGATGAATGACCATGCCCAGTCATTCATTGACTTTCAATGGCCCAAGGGACACTGAGAGGACAAGGACAGATGTATAATCACTCTTAGGAAATTCTGCTGTTTTGATGGGAGTGCTTAGCCCTTAAAATACACCCTCTGAAGCTGTAAGGACTGTCGGGACCTGGGCCTGGCCAGGTCTCCAGCCCCGGGTATCTATGTCCAGATGGGGACCACTGTGTACCTTGCTCGGGACCAACTCCCCTTAGGTGCCTGAGGGCTATTCGTCTTAGCAGGAGGGAGAGAGAGAAACAGTCTTTGAGGGAGAGAAACAGTCTTAGTGGGAGAGTAAATCTCAGCAGTCTTTCAGGAAGGGCGCCGGGCAGAAGCCCTGCGAGCAGAAGCAGTGAAAGAAAGAATGAAGAACCAGATCTAGACTAACTTCTCCTACAGCTACTTATAGACGTGATCCCGTGGCTATTTGCCCCACAGGTGTAGAGGCTGCCAGGCGCTGATGTTCTCCTCTCGTGTGCTCTGGTGTTAGGGAGAGCTGAGTCCCTCCCCCATGCCCTCATCACCCAGGTGTTACATTACCGAGCTGTTACAGGTGTTTCTTACAGTTACAGAGTGTCCTGAGCTTCGCTTCTCCTTCCCACGAGCTATGTGGTCTGCTACAAAGGACTGTCTGGGAAAGCAGGTGGCTGTGTGGGGAATTTGCCTCTGATCCTGCTACTAGGAGCTGAGGACTCTGCCAGCATGTGGCGGATTCTGGACTCTGATTACAGCCTGCTGGTTCTTTACTTCCAGCACTGTTGTCTTCCGTCACAAAACCCCTACTCTGCTCCGCCAGGGTGTCATGTACTTCTATCTGCTCTCACGGAATTCTTCCAGTGGCTCAGCAGTCCAGATAGCCAGAGTGGGACAGATTTTAGTCTATTCATGGGGTAGAATACCCTACAGCTGTTGGACAGGAGGAAACGGGTGTTTATACATTGATATGGAAAGATGGCCAACACAAGTAATTTTTAAACGGCATGTTATGATCCCACCTCAATAAAGTGGCCACATATGTATATATAATGTTCACTTCTGCATAGACAAGACAAAATCTAAGGTTCAGAACCAGACCGAATTACAGGACAGTCTTCGTCCTTTTTGCTACAATTCCGTTGCATATGGAATTGTAAAATAAATGTGGCGCTCCTCTCCTGTAGCCACTTAGAACTCCTCTCCTTTGTCCACGAAGCATTGCACCTCCTGTCTCCTTTGTCCTACCGCCATGGGATGCACTGAGCTGGGACCGTCATCCCTGTTTAACAAGCGAGGAAATGGGAGGCCAGAGAGGGGAAGCACTTTGTGGACACCCCATAGCTAGGAGTCAGAGATTCCCTTTCCAGCTGTTTCCCGAATTGTGGGCAAATCCCCCTAACTCACGGCCCACGCCCCTCCGCTAGCCCTGTGACTCGCAGTCTGCTGCTGTCTTCTCAGCTTCCCCCTGGCCCACTGCTGCTGATTTTCTGCATGCAGCCCCAGCTGCCCCTCCGGGGGCCCTGGGAGGTTGGGGGCTGAGTCCACAGCAGGCTGCCTCTGGGGAGCCCAGGGCTCTCCCTCCAGCTCTGCTCTGGGGAGGTGTAACTTGGAGAGCCGGGTGGGCTGTGTCTCTCTGCTTTGTGCATTTCCTCCCCGGCACAATAAAGGCTGCCTCGGAAAGCGACCAATGTAAGTGGTGACTGCAAATCCATCTGGGAATGTATCTGTGTCCCCTGTGGGACCCTGACCTCTGTATAAGCAGGGATCCTGTCAGCAGGTGTCCCAGCACCACGCCAGAGCTGGCGTGTGTATTTAATGACTGACTTAATACTAAGCATCTAGGTCTTGGGTGCCGCAGTGAACAAGGCAGGCAGCATCCCTGCCGCCATGCAGCTCTCTGTGAAAGGGCAGAAGCATGTGGTGTGCGGGAGGGTGATGAGGGCGATGGGAAATGAAAAGGGCAGGTGGGCGAGCTGCACCTCCCAGTGGGAGCACCAGAGGAAACAGCAGAGCAGCCCTGCAAGGAACCTGCCAAAGCTGGAGAACCCTGGGAAGGGCCAGCAGGGGGCAGTGCAAGGCAGGCCGGGGAGGAGCTTGTCCATCAAACTCCCCAAACCCCTGCTTTTCTCCGCAGAGCTAAGGGCAGGTTGTGAGCAAATACAATCTGGTCTGCATTTTGAAGGGGCTGCTGGGGCCGCATGCAAAAATCGAGGGCAGTGGGCCAGGGAGGAAGCAGAGAAGACAACAGCAGACCAAGTCACAGTGCTAGCAGCTCAGACCAGGGGTGGCAGTGAGGCAGGGAGAGGAGTTGGATTTGCCCACAGTTTAGGCATTGAGATGTGACAGCGTCTTGGCCTGTGTTGTCATTTACGGAGGAAGGGAAGTCCAGGGAGGAGAGGCTTAGCAGGGAGCCGAGGGCTCTACTTGCTCCTGTTTGAATCATTCACCAGATGTCCTAGACGCCACACCAAGCTCAGGGGAGACGCTGGACGGGGAGCTGCCAGCACATTACTGATATTCGAAGACCAGGAGACACCAGGAGTGTGTCCAGGAGGAGAAAGTGACCAAATGGGTCAAGGTAGCCCATATATGGAGTGAGGACAGAAAGTCGGTCAGATGATGGATGGGGTCTGGTGCTCCAATTCAGCAATGTGGGAACCACTGATGAGGGGCCAAAGACAAACAGCCAGTGCAGACGCCACCTCTTTCAAGGAATTTCCCTATAAAAGGAACAGGAAAATGGGCCGTGGCAGAAGGGCTGATGGGAGTGACACTGCAGAGGGGAAAGCTGGCAGTGCTGGTGGGGGTAGAATTTCCGAGGTGGTGGGGGTAGAATTTCCCAGCTCGTGACTGGAGGCTTCATCCTTCAGACGGGGGCACAGACAGAAAGGCAGAGAAGGGGGCTGGCAGCTGGGGAAGCACCGAGCGGGAGCTAGTGGAGATTCTCTCTTCCTGTCGCTTATTTTCTCATGGGGATAGGAAACAAGGAAGGATGGGGGGAAAGCCTGGGAGGTTTGAGCAGAAAGGAGACGTGATGGGGTTGTATGGAAGGGAGGCGGCATCGCACAGGTTCGGGGGTATGGGCTCCGGGACAAGCCACTCATCTGTAAAATGTAATTATAGAATCACGGAGTTGTGTGTGAGTTAAATGGCTTGCTGCTCACAACGTGCTATAATGCCACCTGCAAAGCGTAAGTACTATATAAGCTTTTGTGGAGATAAAGCATGTAACAGGTACAATGAACAGTATTTAGGTGATGCGCACACTTAGAGCCCTGACTCTAGCATTATAAAAACTTTCTATGTAACAGAAATTTGTACCCCCTGGATATTGTGAAATTTAAACCTAAAAAATAAAGTAAGCCAGGAAGAGTGATGGACTCAGGAAACGGTGGTTTGCAGGGCAGCGTCCAGGCTCCCGGGCTGCTCATGCTGATTAAGTGGAACCAGAAAGCACGCGTGTTTCTCTCTGACTGGGTTGGGTCGCCCAGGTGCAGCCACAAAGGTGAGTGGACAGATGGGTTTGAGCAGAGAGGGTTTTGCCCTTTGAGTGCAACACTGCGTCCTGGGGGAGGGGACCAAGGGTGTGCACACAGAGGACAGAAGGCTGCACCCTGGTGTCTAAGCTGGTGTCAGTGCAGAATATTGGAGCTGGAAGGCAGCTGGGAGAATGGGAAATAGTGGTCAGGAAAAGGATGTTTAACATGGAAGTTCTGGCAGAGCTGCAGTGGCTCTAGCACCGGGGCAAGAGAATACCGGTGGGAGTGGGTGGCCGCAGGAGGGCAGGGGGACTGAGACGCTGGAGCATGTTGGAGTCACCCCATCAAGAGAACGTGACCAAGTGCCAGCGGCTAAGTCTTCAGTGTACGAGGGATGTGGCTTTGGGTGCAATCTGATGAAAGGTCTTCAACGCTGAGAACAGTCATGCGTCAGTGCGTCATTAGAAGATGTCATCATCGTACGACATCAGAGCGTGGTGCAGCCTGTCGCTCCTGGGCTGCACCCCGGATGGCAGGTCTCTGCTCCGCACACTGCAGGCAGCTCTAACACATTGGTGAGTATTTGTGCATCTCCACATATCTAAGCAGAGAAAAGGTACAGTAAAACATGGTGTAAAACAGTGGCTCTCAACCCTCCTAATGCCGTGACCCTTTAATACAGTTCCTCATGTCGTGGTGACCCCCAACCATAAAATTATTTTCGTCACTACTTCACAACTGTAATTTTGCTACTGTTATGAATCGTAATGTAAATATCTGATATGCAGGATGTATTTAGGCGACCCTATGAAAGGGTCGTTTGATATTCAAAGGGATCGTGACCCCCAGGTTGAGAACCACTGGTGTAAAAGATGAAAACACAGGACCCCTGTACGGGGCAGTTAGTACGAGTGGAGTTTGTGGGAGTGGAAGTTGCTCTGGTGAGTCTGCGCATGGTGAGTGGATGTGAAAGCCCAGGGCGTTACTGTGCACCTCAGAAACTGTGCTCAGACTACACTCAACTTATTTTAAACAAGTAATTGTGCTGTCACAGCGCCCCCGGGCTGAGGTCGTAAGGATTTTTCAGCTCCACCGTAGTCTCAGGGGACATCTTGGGAACATGCGGTCTGTCACTGACAGAGGTGCTGTTATGAACAGCATGACTGCGTTTGTGCAGGACAGAAGGACCATGCTCTGGGAGAGCTGAGGCACACTTAGAGGTCAGGAACCCCCACCTACCTCACGCACCTGGGAAAGTAGCAAAACCCAGGAGGCCAGTCCTTTGAGGACAGGGGATTTTAGTCAGAGCCAGGGAGGGAAGGAAACATGGCCAGAGTCTGTTGAGGAGCGAGGGTTGGCTGGTGATGGACCAGGATTTTACAGACACAGTGAAGGAAGGAACCAGGTGACAGAGACTGGCCAGGAGAGCCTGAAGGCTTCTGGCCACGCAGGAGCAGTGCCCGTACCCAGCTTGGCCAGCAGAGGGCGCCAGGTGCCCATCATGAGAACCCACAAGGATGCTGCCCATGCCGGCCACAGCCCAGCAATCGCTGGCACCTGCTCTAGCCCCTGAGCTGAGTCAGCCCTGGTCCTACCCTCAAAAGCCCACAGGGAGGCAAGTAAAATCACAGGCATCTATGACAAGAGGCAAGGACAGGCAAGACACACAAGAAGAGACAAGTGGCTAGGCGCTTCAGGAGCCTAGTCAGATGGCACTGGGTCCAGGAAGGCTTCCTGGAGGAGGCAGTCTGGATTTGTGGTCCAGTTGTAACAGTAGCAAATCCAGGGTGCAGCACATGGCCCAGCTGGAAATATTGGGACTGGGGCCGGTTTGCAATGCCTCTTGAAACGTATAGGCCTTTCTTGAAGGTAGAGAGTCCTGGGAGATTCTGAACCAAAGAGGGTAGAGACCAGAGGGCAGCTTGAGCAACGCTTTCACACACTGCCCTCAGGCCCACCACGATCCACCTGCTCCTGCCGTCCCCTCTCTTCCCAGAAAGCCCCTGCCTGCCACTCCATAGAGAAAACCGGAGTCAATGGGGCCTCCCTGGCACCCTCTCTCCACCTGCTGGCTCAGAGGGAAGAGGTGTGCAGCTGGTCGAGGGGGACCCTTCCCCTGGTCCCCGACACCTCTCATCTTGGTCTCCCTCTCTCTGTGTGAACACCAAGCCTTGCTCTCTCCTTTCCCTGTCAGCCTCTGAGCACACTCAGGTCTCCTCCATCCTAAAATAATTGGGGGAAAAAAACAAGAGAAGAAAAGCTCTCCCACCGCCTAGTGTGCTACAGATGCTGGGTTACAGCAGCAAACAAGCTAGACAAAATCCCTCCCTGTGTAGCCCTCCCTCTGACAGCGGGTCATAAACAAGCTAGTCAAATGCGCATCATGCAAAGTGGTGATAAGAACACTGGAGAGACAATGAAAAGGGAAGGATGAAATGTGTCAGGAGGGAAGGGGCAAGGAGGTCCAAGAGGCGCAGCCCTCACCGCGGTTCCTGCTCAGTCCAGCTGTGTTTCTCCAAGAGCGTTCCAGGGACCACCTGTATCCAAACCGTGGGGTGAGGTCACAGCACCAGCCTGGGAGAAGCGCAGATTCCTCTGACTGGCCCGGAATTTCTAGACACTGGGCCCAGGAATATGCATTGCTAAGCCCACAGGGAGATTCTGAGGCAGCCCAGAGTGTGGGAACCACAGACTTGCTCCCTGAAAATGTAGCATTGCCTCAAATGGTCAAGGCTGCCCCTTGGTGCATGCTGTTCCCTCTTCCTGGGATGCCCTTCCCAGCACTCTTCTCCTAATAATTCTTACACATCCTTCAAGACCCACCCCTAGGGTTGTCTCCTCCAAGCAGCACTCCCTGAACTTTCCCTCATGCTCCCTCTTTCCTCTTTGCCAAGGGATGCTGACATTTCTGTGTGACCACCTCTCCCCTTGGACCAGAAGCTCCCACAGCCAAGGCTACCTTTAGCCCTGATCTGGAGAGAGTGGTTTCAGAGCCCAGCAACCAGTTAGGAGAATCCCTTTGAGGATCGAGCTGGAGACAGGGGCCAGCTGGAAACAGGGGCCGGCAAGGAGCCCAAGTGATAGTCCAGCAGGACCCAAAGAGTGGTGACAGTGGCTATGCTGAGAGGGGAGGAACGGGGAAGGGGGCCTTGTGGAGACAGCCAGTCAGGCCTTGGCGGCAGGTGGGGCAGGACTCCAGGTGGATCCGGACCATGAACTCTGACCTCAGCTCTGCTGCTAAACCCATGGTGCCACTCTGGGCAACAACGTGCCCGTCTCTGGGCTTCCACTTACTCATCAGTGAAAAGGTGACGATACCTCCAAACTCAGCAAGGAGATGTGAAGCCCAATGAGATGACAGATCTGAAAATACTGTCTCACAGCACAGAGATCAGAGAGGGTTCACGTTAGACCAGCATGGAGGGAGAGGAAGGTACAGTCTGTAAATGGCCAGAGGCAGCCTCACCCCTCCACTAAACAAGCAGCCAGCTGTGTCACCCGGCCTGTCACCTGCATCCAAAGGCCCCCAAGGCCATGCACTCAGTTTCCATCAAGTGCTCCAGGTCTGGGGAGAAAGGAAATCCCAGGCAGCCCAGGGCCCCAGGGCAAGTGGGAGTGGGGCCCAGGAGGAATGTGCCGTGGCAGCTCCAGGGGTCCATAGCCTGCACGCCCAGGCTGAAATACTTCCATCACCTCGTGGTCAGGGTGTTACTGGTGCAGGGAAGTCAGCCATCCGGGCCTGAGAGGAGGAGCAGAGCTCTGCAATCCACCACGGCAATGACCACCTAGGTCCCCATCAGGTCCCCAGGCCTTGCATCAGCCCTCCCAGGCAGGCAGGCAGGACTCCTGTCCCCTTATACAGGGAATAAGAGGCAGCGTCTGGACCCCCATAACCTAAAGGATGGCTATCGCTCCCTGAGAAAAGGTAGGGAGGCTCTGACCAGCACACTGTTATTCAGATGAGAAAACAGGGCTCAGGCAGATGACTCGAGCTTCCTGATTTCCAGTGTGAAGGAGGCAGAGGGGGAAGAAAAGGAAGAGATCAGCAAACCGGAGGTTACAGGACAAGGAAAGAGGATGCAGCTGCAAAAACTCCCCTGTGGCCCATCAGGCTCTTTATTATTTTTTTTTTTTTTAGAGATGGAGTCTCACTTTGTTGCCCTCAATAGAGTGCTGTGATGTCACAGCTCACAGCAACCTCCAGCTCTTGGGCTTAGGCAATTCTCTTGCCTCAGCCTCCCGAGTAGCTAGGACTATAGGCGCCCACCACGATGCCCAGCTATTCTTTTGTTGCAGTTTTGGGTGGGACCGAGTTTGAACCCGCCACCCTTGGTATATGGGGCCAGCGCCCTACTCACTGAGCCACAGGCATCGCCCCTATCCGGCCTCACTGTCTTTAAGTGATCTTGTGACCTATGTTTGCCTCTTGCCTCTGCTTCCCCCTCAGACACGTCTGATTAACTCTGGGAGCACCTGCCCCGCTGGGTGAGGATGGAATCTGTGCGCATGGGGAAGAATGGCGCCACTGGCTGGAGAGAATCAACAGAGGCCCACAGGGTATTTTCCCCTTTCATTCTATGCTGGCACTTCTGCCCCCTCCCCCACCCCGCTTTTCTCTAGGGTCACTTTCACAGAGATAATCTGGGTTTGTTGTGGGAAGAGACAGCAGCCTCTGCTTCCTGTAAATCTGTGTTTACAGCCAATACAGGTGTGTTGCCGAACTCAGCCCCACCTGCAGACCCCGCAGCTGCCCCTGCTTCATGGGCCTCTCTGGCTGGGCTGCCCCTTCCTCCTGGGCATTGCCCTGGTGCTGCTGAGAACCTGCTTGGCAGGCTGGCCTGCAGAGAAGGCCTGCTGTCCTTGTGGGAGCTAAGGGACATTGTCCCCTTTTACAGAGCCTCAGGCTGTCATCTGCCTGCCTCCTTCATAAGGTTAGATTCACATGCTATTTTGGAGGAGACCTTTATGGGTCAAGTTCAACCTCTCACTGGTGCCTGAATCTGTTCTCCAGGACACCCACAGGTGGCCATCTAGCTCCACGGAATTCACTTATCAGATGAGAGTGAACTACTTCCTAGAGACTCAGTATTTTATTCCTTAAAAAAAAATTACATTATTATTTATTTTCTGAATGTAAAATGTTTTTCAGATAATTATTTACATGGTTATTGCAAAAGCTCCATAAAATAAAAAGTATGAAGGAGAATCCCACCACCCGCCTGGAGATAATCACTGTAATTTTTTCTATTCATATTTGCACATACTGATTATATGAGATCATAGTCCATATCTGTTGAGAGTGCATTTACCTGCAAGTACCATAGCTTAAACAAATAAAGGTTCAGTTTTCTTACTTAACTAGAGTTGGTTTCTGCCCATGGTTCCTGGTTCAACAAAGTTACATCCAGCATCTCGAATCTCTTGGAATTTCCCTCTTGGTTGCAAGACGGCTGCTGCAGCACCAGGCACTAAGTCTATTTTCAAGCCCAGCAAAAGCAGCCTCTTCTGCATTTCTATTAGAAAAGCAAAACCTTCAGAAGTGACTGATAGACTTCTCTTTAGGTTTCATGGCCACAACTGGATCTCATGGCCATTCTTAGCATCAGAACAGGATTTTCATGATTGGCTTTAGATCTCATAATTTATCAACTTATTTGAGCATGTGGTGCCCCTAAAACAAAATCAAGGAAGGAGGGAATTAGCAAAATCTACAGCAGCATGCATGCTATTTTATAATCTTCTCTCTTTCTCTTAATTATAAAGTATGTCTTTCCACATCAAGAAACACAGACTCAGCCTGGAGTCATGATTCATATCTGTAATCCCAATACTTTGGGAAGCTACGATGGGAGGATTCCGTGAAGCCAGGACTTTAAGATAAGCCTGGGCAATGTAGGCTTACAAAAAATATATGTACATGCCTGTAGTCCCAGCTACTGAGGAGGCTGAGGCAGGAGGACCTTTGAGCTCAGGAGTTCAAGGCTACAGTGAGCTACGATTGTGCTTCTGTACTCCAGCCTGGGTGATAGACCTTGTCTCAAAAAAAAAAAAAAAAAAGGAAACAATTTATTTAGGGTGTACTGTGTTCTAGGAACTTTATTAGTCACCGAGCACACATAAACAAACCTGATAACTCCTTCATAGAGTTTAACATCTAACGAGAGATACAGAAATTTATCTAAGAAATGTGAAATTACATTAATAATATATGTTACAAAGGGGAGTGGTACGTGTTGCTATGAGGTCAATGATAGACAACTTAATTCATTCAATAGATTCATCTTTTTCTTTTCTTTCAAAGAGAGAAAAGATCTTCTTGTTTTTGATAACTTTGTGTTAAGAATTACTCTTGTTTATTTTATAGCATGTACCTCAACTGAAATTAATCTGATATTTGAATACAGTACTAGGAATAATGTGTTCCACATCCATCCAGGTTAATATGAAAGAAGTCAAGTCTCCATCTTTTTTAGTGGCTGAAT
>CAUYON010102139.1:0-25185 GCA_963573935.1 Arctocebus calabarensis | reverse complement strand
CATACCACACACAACACACACACCCCTGCCCGGCCCCCATCACCCACCACACCACACACAACACACACACCCCTGCCCGGCCCCCATCACCCACCACCCCACACACAACACACACACCCCTGTCCTCATCACCCACCACCCCACACACAACACACACACCCCTGCCCCTGCCCTTCTAGCTTCCTAATAGAGACACGACTCAGTTTTGGCCAGATGAGTATGTTCACAGTTTCATCTCAGCACAATAGGTTTCTTTACTTTGCTTGCTCATCTTTGTCTTTCCCCTGAAATTATTTTCTTATTTTAAAAATTTGCTTCATTTTCTATGTACTGATCTTTGATACAACCTCAAACCTGTCTCCAATTGCTCAGGAACTTCCTAAGCATTTCCAAGTACATTTGGCACTCTGTCATCTTTTCAAAGCAGTCTCTCTGGGGCCTTCTCACTGGCACAGGTCTGAATGGGTGGCCTCTGCGTGGGTACACACTGTCGGGCCGGGATCCCTTCAGCACCGTCCTGGGCCTTACGTCTCAGCTTGGAGCTCTTTATCCCTGGGTCCCATGCTTCACTCTTTCATAGAGGAGCCTTTCACTTGCAGAGCATGGGAAGAGGACTTGTGAGGGTCTGTGTGTTTGTTTCGACCACACGTGCCCTTGTTTACCCACCCCCCAACTACAGGAGCCTCCTGTCAGAGATGAAGCAGCTGAAGTTCAGGATGATTAAGCAACCTGGAAATTGCAGGTTGGTCTAGCAGAGTATTGCTAGGAGAGCTCCCATCCAGTTTTCTTATCTCTCTTCCGTAGTGAGCCTTGAGCGCTCTGAAAACAAGGCCTACATCTACCTCTTCCCTTTCTTATCTCTAGCCGTGGGCCGTCCTGACACTCCACCCACATTTCCCAAGTGCATGTGTTGGGTCTGGTCTGGGAGACGTCTTTCATTACATCCCGACCCCATTTTGTTTCTACCATCCCAAACCTGAATTATCTGTACCTGCTCCTGAAGGAGCTGTAAACGTTTCCCCGAGGTGGTCTTGCCTCTGTTCTCCAATCACAGCACACTCTCCCACAGTTTATTTGTGTGAGACGCACAACAGGGAACCGCAAAATATTTTTTTTCCCTAAAAAACATCTGACTCAAGCAGAGGCAGTGCCGTGTTTGTGACCTTTTTTCCTGTTTTTAGGATACCTCATGGAAATTTGACAGAACAAAGGATGTATTTTTATCAGGTTAAATCTGTGCAGCGGGGTGCTGTTTGCTGCCCAGTAAGTCGGAACATCACAACTTGAAAAAACCCCAAACCTTACTCTTTGATTAATAAAAACAACCTGAAACAGGTCCCCGTGGAGGGTGACGCTGCCTTATGTCAAAACTTAATGTAACAAACACCAGCCCTCCCCAGGACCAAACCTTCCGCCGCTAAAAACAGCCCTGGGTCTCTCCCTGCAGCTCAGCTCACAAACAGGAACAGCATGACCTGCTGCCCTTTGTGTGCTGGGCACGGGGCCACCCTCGAGTCCTGTCACTCACTCACTCACTGGAGTGAATCCCGACCTGCCGATGGCGGACCCCACAGTCTAACCATGGGAAGGGGATTCTGCACACACAGCGGCCTGAGGTCCTTGAACAAGGCACCCTGCCCGCAGGGGCTCCGGGAGGGAAGAGTGACCGTGACACCACGTGGGAGGCCTCTCTTAGTATCTGCCAGACTGGGCACAGGGCCGGGCACTCTGTGTGCACCAACCTTCTCCCGCCCTGCCATCTATGCGTGTAGATGTTATTGCCCTGTCTTATATAAAGGAGCTCAGGCCGCAGGAGGTGAAGGACTTGGGCGCTCTCCTCCCAGACCGGTGAGTGTGGGGAATGGATCATAATGGCCACCAGCTACCTCACCTGTGCTCCCATGGCCAGGCGAGTCAGGTCCACTCTGAAGTGGAGGGAGATGAGGAGCATCTAACCCTAATTGCTCTTGGCCCATGAGGATAAAGAACGAAATTCTACGCTCTCAGAATTTGGGGGGTTGTGAAAATTGTACAGTGGTGAGGACCTGTGGCCTTCAGATTTCAAGATCGTTCTTTTTGAAGCACCACAGGAGGCAAGAAAAGCTTCATCTTTCTGTGCTGCACCCCTTTTCATAAAAGGATTTGTTCCGTAAAATGTGGATTGAGTCAAAAAGCTGCAGTTAAGGAGCAGGAAGGTCACAGGTCCCCACTTCTGCTCCAGCAGGGAGGGCCTTAGCTGTCCCATTCCTTAGTTTCGTAATAAGGACAAGGCTGATACTGATAATAAGTAGGAGGCAGCGAGGGGGCGCTGGGTAAACGTCTCTGCTGCAGCGTCTCCGGACCTCAGACAACCTCGTTTTGCAGCTGAGGACCCTGCGGTTTGGGGAGATGAGAGGGCTAGATCCTGTGGTGGCAAAAGTGGGCTGATTCAGCTCCCACTTTCTACTGTGTGACCCTGGGTCAGTTACACGACCTGTCTGTGCCTCTTTCTCCCTCAGGAAGTGGGGTGACAACACACCGTGATGGAGCTCTGTGACAGGTGGTCAGCCCCCATCCCTGGACCCTTCCTTCCTCAGCCCTCTCAGCACCGACCTTCTGACTAGTGTTCTTTATGGCATCCGAAATCTTCCTCACGGTTGCCCCTGGCCCCTCTCGCAGTGAATGCAGCTGCAGGGCAGAGTCTGCGTGTGGGTGAGCGGGGAGTCTGTAACTCCTTCAGCAAGTGCGTTTCCGAGGCGCTCCTGGGGGCAAGTGTGTGCAAAGAAGCGTGGCTCACAGCCAGAGCACGTGTTTGGGGCAAAGCAGGAAAGTAAAGACACAACTATAAACAAGTCCCTATGAAGAAACATGAACGGGACAGTGTGGTGGCAAATGACATGCATGAGGGTGACGGTGGGGTGTGGCTCCTGAGCTGGGTGACAAAGAAAATCTTCTCCGAGGATGGGGTGCTTCAGCTGAGACTGGGGTAGGAGCCAGGCACATGGACGTCTAGGAAGAAAGTTCTAGGGTGAGAGTGAGCCTGGAGCAAAGGCCCAGAACGGGAACAAGCTGAGTTCAGAGACAGAGGGGGCCCTGCCCAGGGTGCAGAGGGCAAAGGGGGCCCCGGCCGGGGTGCCGTGGACGGAGCCGGGGGCAAAGGGGTCCCGGCCGGGGTGCAGAGGAAGGCGGCAGAGCAGGCAGGGAAAAGGCCTGGGGAGGGGGGTGTAAACTGGGACCAGGAAAGGGATGTTATTCGTTCAGATGGGAAGACGTTGGGGTCTGGGCAGCCAAGTGATATACGAGGCTTTAGTTTTGTGGGTGCAGAGGGGTTCGGAGAGGAGGGAGTGAGGAGGCGGAGTCTAACTGGAAGCCTCTTGCAGTATCTGGCATGAGAGTCTGGGACTCAGTTGGGGGAGTCTCAGGGGCTGTAGGAGGCGAGTGGATTCTGAAGAGCACTTGCTGAGGGGGTGAGAAAGCGAGGGACCCCTAGGCTTTTGATGTGAGCAGCTACGCTCGAGAAGTTGAGGGTGGAAGGGAGCGAGGCGTTAGCTTTCACCACGCTGAGTTGGGGAGGTTGACGGAGTATCCACGTGGAGGTGTCCCGAGGGAGTTGGGTACGTGAGCTGGGAACTGTGCTGAGAAGCCAGTTCTGGAGCTAGCAGTTGTGAAGCATAGATTTAGACGTGAATTTGAACCTTGGGACTGAATCAGACCACCAGACA
Organism: Arctocebus calabarensis; assembly: GCA_963573935.1. NCBI lineage: Eukaryota > Metazoa > Chordata > Mammalia > Primates > Lorisidae > Arctocebus > Arctocebus calabarensis. Next base: position 21,484 of record CAUYON010102139.1, on the reverse strand, counting down.
CAGATCACAGAACGGCCCTCGGAGTCCCATCCCTCATCCACGGTTTCACTTCCTATGGTTTCAGTTGCCCGTGGTCCACCAGGGTTTGAAAATACTGTGTACAGTCAGACGCTGGAGAGCGAGCAAGACAGCACTTCACATGGCTTTTTGACAGCACCTTATTATAATTGTTCTAGCTTATTATTAGTTATTGCTGTTAATCTCTCGCTGTGCCTAGTTTATAAATCAAACTTTGTTATGTATGTACAATACACATAGAGTTTAGTAGATGCCACAGCTTCAGGCATCCCCAGGGGTCTTGGAACGTTTATCTCACTGCATTTAAAGTCAAAGAGGGGAGAAAATTAGCACAGGGAATGAAGAAGCAGCTTCCATGAGTCCAGGGGAAACCCCAGAAAAGCTGGTGTCATAGAGAGTGGTTTGGAGAAAACAGAAGAGGAAAGGACTTCCCCGCCATAGGGCTGGCTGTCTATGTGCAAGGCTGCTGCAAAGCCTGGTAAGGACAGCAAAGGGACCGTTGGGTTTGCCTTCTGGAGGTCACCTGCCACTTTGCCCAGAGCCGTCTAGCACAGAGGAGAAGGGCGGTGAAGAGAACAGGAGGTCAGGAAGAGCAGGGGGCAGCCACAGAGGACACTTCCAACCTTGTTTTCAGTGAAGGAGGGCAAACTCTAGACCAGCAGCTGGAGGTGGATGTGAGATAAGAAAATTTTGTTTGTTTCTGGTTTTGCTTTTGAGAGTCTTGATTCTTGAGCCTCTGCGGAGGGGAGGGACGGTGAGTGGGATGGGCCAGTAGAAAGGAAGAAAGTGATGCCAGAGAGAGGAGAAAGAGGAGACGCTTATGGAAGCCTACCCAGGAAAAGGCAAGAGGGACTCCATGGGGGGCGGGGGGCAGGGAGGCGCGGGCGGAGACAGGAGCAGGGGCGTGGCTTCCGCAGACACAGGAGGAAGGCACAGAACGCGGGCACAGGCTGAGCTAAGCTGCAAGTTCTGTCATCAAAATGCTGAGCAGGTTCCCGAGTGGATGTTGCTTTGTCTCCATGAACTACAGGTCAAGGCCATCAGCTGAGAGTGGGGAGCAGCAGTGCAGGGAGCTGGAGGACAGAGGGGGAGGTGTGGACAGTCACTAGGATATTTGTCATGGTAAGTGCCACTAGAGAGGTAATGGAGCCCATCACCATAACCAGGGGACTCTACAGGAACTGGCAGCTGCCTGGGCGCAGGTGTGACAGCTACTAGGTTGGAGCCTGGCAGGTGAGGCTGTCAGAGAGGGTTTGCAAGGCAGTGATCGTAAGAAAGCACCATGGCCAGGCTGGGGTGAGAGCAGGGTGTCCAGTGAGGAGGTGGGGTCAGCAACAACTGAAGGTACCTCTGAGGTGGAGGACAGAGGCGCTGATGGGACGTGCGGAGGCTGAGATGCATGAGGCTGCAGTCCCACTGGGCAGTGAGCCTGGAGCTAGGCCTGTCCCTCAGGTATAAAGAGTAATGCTCTCTGCTCTCCAATGGGGCAGTAGTAAGGGCTAACTCCAGAGGGCCGGCCCTGAGAAAGTCAGCTGCCTCTAAACGTTTGGCTCAGATTGAGCAACTCACCTGCCCTCTGACACTGCAGAGGTCTGAATGCCACCTGGGGCTGCTTGTTGCAACAGGCACGGAAGAGACCAGAACCCCCACAACCTGAGAGCCTCAGGCAGCGTCTGAGCCAGTCCAGGGTCTGTTACAGCAGAGGGGGAATTTTGAGAGAAAGCAAAGCTACTGGGAAGCATCTGGGGTGAAGAAACCTAACGTCTCTCACTGACAGGCCTAAACCCATCTGCTGCTGGGACAGCTGCCGGCTCCTTTAGATAAACAGCAGCAGCCTCCAGCCATGGGGGAAGGGGAATGGGAGGCAGAGGGAAGCAGCGCTGCTCACCTCGCTAAGGCAGGTGCGCTGTGGTGAAAGCAGGTCTTAGATTTGTATGTATCTGCAGGTTAGGCACTAAAACCACAATCAATTGTTTTAAGCCTCTGAGATAAACGAGGGAGTCCTACAAGCACTCTACATGAAAGATTCACTCCAACAAAGCCCAAACTTCCACACCCCAGATCAAGGGAAGAGTCCCAAGGGAAGTGGGAGATGCACAACTCAGGGACTTGGGCCCTTGAGGGCTGCCCCGGGCATGGAGCCGCTGAGTCCGCCCGACTCCCGTCCACACCTAGTACACAGTCTTTCCTGCCAAGCTTCCTTCACTGCTGCTTTTTCTCCAGCAATGAACAATTATTGCCCCATCCCTGACACTACTGAACAAATTCCTGGTGCAGACCTCTACATTTGGAAAGGTTCAGCAGCCCCCTCCAGAGTGCAGGTGTCTGAATTATCCAGCCGCCTGGAGAGGGTACCTGAACTTGACATCACTGCACATCCCTTCTTATGGAGACCTGCTTTAAAGCAGATTGTTACTTGGGCAAAGTGATACAAACACAGAGATGAAAGGGCCTGGGAGACCCTCTGGGCCATTGGTTTTGTTGGCTCACTTATTCACTGTTCAAACGTTTCAGGAATACTGGTATTATGCCAGCACTGTTCTGGACACGGGCTGACGGGACAAACAGGAGACCAAGTCCCTGACACCTGCAGTGTCCATTCCTGTGAGAGAGGCTGATGGTAAATGAAACTTACAGCCATCATCTGATACCTGGCAGTGACAGCTCGGCGGAAGGGAAATCAAGCAGTGTCAGAATTAGCACAGCACTGTCCTTTGGAAATGCAGCCATGCATCGCTCAGTGCCAGGGACGTGTTCTGAGACTTGTGTCATTAGCCTGTTTCACTCCATGTGAATGTCGTAGAGTGACTTACACCAACCTGGGTGGAGGACATACTACACACCTGCCCACAGCACCCTCTTTGTTTTGGAGACAGAGTTTCACTTTGTTGCCCTGGGTAGAGTTCTGTGGTGTTATAGCTCACAGCAACCTCAAACTCTTGGCTTCAAGCCATCTTCCTTCCTCAGCCTCCCAAATAGCGGGGACTCCAGGTACCCACCATGATGCCTGGGTAGTTTTTCTATATATTTCTGAAATTTTTTAGTAGAGATGGGGTCTTGCTCTGGCTTAGACCGTTCTCCTGAGCTCAAACAATTCACCCACCTTGGCCTCCCAGAATACTGGAATTGAGCCACTGTGCCCAGCCTGCACCCCCTTTTAATAAAAAGGTTTGTTCTATAAAATTTAGACTCAGTCAAAAGACCACACTCAAGGATCTAAGGGTCCCCACCGTTGGAGCCTGTGCAGCACACGTCTGTACAAAATACTATAAGCAGTTGTGACATAATGGTAAATACCGGTGTGTCTAGACATTTCTAAACATCAGAAAGCTATAGTAAAAGTCTAGTATAAGAGATAAGACAGTCGACCTGCGCTGGGCGCTTACCATGGATGGAGTTTGCAGGGTGGAAGCTGCTCGGAGTGAGTCAGTGAGTGAGTGAGTGAGTGTGAGGCCAGGGATGCCACTGTGCACCCCTGTAGGTGTCATAAACACTGTATATGAAGGCTGCACTGAATTTATAAAAATACTTTTCTTCCTTCAATAATAAATTATCCTTAGCTTACTGTAATGTTCCTATATCATAAACTTTTAAATAAAAAAATTCTTTTAACTTTTAACTCTTTTGTAATAACACTTAGTGTAAAATACGCATTGTGTTTGTTCTTTGTGTGTTCTTTATTCTGTAAGCTTTTCTATTAAATATTTTTGTTTTACTTTTTAAACTTTTTAATTAAAAACTAACACAGAAATGTTAGTCTTGCTGTACACAAGGTCAAGGTCACCAATATCACTGCCTTCTAACTCTACCTCTTATTGGGGCTGTAACATGTGCAGAGCTGTCCTCTCCTGGACAGAACAAGGCCTCCTTCTGGCTCCCTCCTGAAGGGCCCACCTGAGGCTGGTTTACAGTTACCTTTTCTTTTTAATAAGTAAAGGAATGTACTCTAATGGCAAAATGGCAAAATCCCTCTAACGGTGATTGTGTCAACTGGCAACATAGTCATTTATTGTCATTATCAAGTATATTATGTATGCTTACAACCAGATAAGCTGTGCTTGCCTATGACTGGCAGGCTGTGGTTTGCTCCCAGCAGCATCACAGCATCACTGCAAACTTTGGAGTAAGGCGTTGTCCTAAGACATCATTGAGACCACCACTGTATGTGAGGCCGTTGCCGGGTGAAACGCCATTCTGCGTGGCACAGTATAATGAAAGCTGCTTATGGGATTTACAACTTCCTAGTAGGCACATTTAAAACAGTAAAGAGAACAGGCAAAATTAGTTTTATTGATACATGTTCTATTTAGCCTAATATGGTATATCCAAATATTACCATTTCAACAAGTGATAAGTATAAAAATCATCAACGAGGCTTTGTGCAGTCTGTGAAAGATGGCTCTGAAGTTCTGTGCACTGTGCCCTGTCATCTCATCCGGGTCTGGGTGACCACATTGCCAGTGCTCAAGACGTACAAGCAGTTGGTGGCACAGGCTGGCAGGTAAAAGGACAGTGGTCACATGGCAGGTAGGGTGGCTGGAGACTGCATCTGTGTGGCAGGTGCGGGCCTGAATGGAGTAAAGGACCAGCCTGTGCAGGTGTCTGCAGAGAGAGACTGCCAGGAACAAGGCTGGGAGCTGGAGGTAGCTCTGGGTGACAGACAGCAAGGAGGCCGGCGTGACCCTGTGGGAATGTGCCTTTCCCTTCACCAGCCCCGAGGACACACAGACGCTGCAGTGGGACTGTCCCCGTCAGATCCCAGGTCTGTGTCGCTTCCCAAATGCTCTGCAGCAGAGGAGAAACCTTTCCCCCCAACCCTCCTCAGATCCGTGTGTTAAATAAAACAAAGTAGATCGCTTTAAAAAATGAAAACTTTAAAAAGAAATGAAGGTATGAAATACAAAACTAACTTTAAAAAAGAATTTTACTCGACTGACATGAAGCTGCTCTGTGAGATCGCTGCAGAGCGCCGTACCCTGTAGCTGACCACCGCCAGGCGGCTGTGCTGAGGACGGCCTTGGAATAGCAACAAGTCAGGTATCCCCAAAGGTTAGACCATCTGCACCTCAGTGTCCTCACTTGAAAAGTAGAAATTACCACCTCTTTCACAGGCTATTTTTTTTAATGGAGTAAATAAAATAGCCCCTGTGAAAGCCAGGGAGGCAATGCCAGTGACTGCTATTAAAGTCACTGCTAGCTGCCACAGGCTGTCGCCCCAGTCGGCTGCCAGGCCCCTGAGGACAAAGACAGCTGTGGCCTCACTTTATATCACTCACAGGATTCTGTGGTGCCCGGAGTCTAAGTAGATATGCAATGAATTGCTGTGGAATTCTGGGAAAATCCTTTGAAATCCTCAGGTGGAAGGCATTTGGAAACAGCTGCCCTGCCTCTTTCTTTCCTTCCTTCATTCCTTCCCTCATTTCCAATGAGGCACAATGAGATGGATTTCAGCTTTGGACAAGACCTAAGTTCAAATCCAATTTCTTCCACTCACTAGATTCAACAAATCACTTTACCCCTTGGAACTTGGGTTTTCACATCTGAAAAATTAATAACACTCTATGAAGGTGTTGTGAGGGCTGAACGAGATGAGCTATCCAAATCACCAGGGTGTCCAGAAAGGGAGCTCATGTCCCTCTCCTCCCAAGAGAGGCCACCCGGCATGCACAGGAGAGAGGCCTGGCATTTCTGGCCTGGTGAGCATTCCTGGGCCTTTTATTGGCAGCGCTGGAAGGTTCGAGCAGCTGAGAGCAGACTGGCATCAGCGCTTGGCAGAGACATAAAAACGGGCCCTCCCCGGGCAGGCAGGCCCTGTTCTTGCCCTGCCCTGCCTGGAGGTTCCAAACACGCCCATGACCGTGGGTGGTGAGAGGTGTCTGCTTTGAAGTTAGCAGTTGCACCCAAAGTCCTCCCTGCTTAAAAAACAAAACAACCCCAACCCACCCCGGATCAATCTGACGGTGCTCACCACTTCCTCAGGGCCCTCTCCAAGTACAGGCTCCGGAGAGGACCCAACGTATTAGGGTGTCTGGGCCATAACCCCTTTAACTCAGTAGTGTGTATGTCTCATGATCTCACAGCGCACTTTCGAGGCATTAGTTTGTCTTAATTGAGAAAAAATACATATAATGTAAAATTTATGATCTTAGCATCTTTTACTGTCCGTTCATTGTGAACGGTGGTGGTGGTGACGGGTAAGTACATTCGCCATCACCGCCATCATCTCCAGAACACTTCATATCCTACTAAGCCGAAACTCTTTCCTTGGTAAACAACCACTCCCGTGCCCAGACCCGGGCCCAGCCGCCACCATCCCGCTTTCCGTGTCTGGGAAGGTGACTACTCCAGGCCCCTCACACGAGTAGAGTCGTGCAGGGTCTGACTTTCCTCAGACTTACCAGGCTGGGCCAGGCGTCGAAGGCTCCTTCCTTTGTAAGGCTGAGTCTGACCCCCTCATATGTACACGCCGCATTTTATCTCTCCATTCATCCTGAGACAGATACCTGGGTCACTTCCACCTTTTCGCTGCTATGATACAAATATCCCCCGACCCTGCTTCATTGCTGGGCTCTGTGCCCAGCATGGCGTTGCTAGATGACCTGGGAATTCTTCTTAACATTTCTGGAAGAGCCACCACCCCCAGCAGTGCACCCTTTCACACTCCCCTACAGCACGGGGGGTTCCCATCCCCCGCCTCCTCACAGACACCTACTATTCCTTTTCTTTTTTTCTTTACAGTAGCTACACTAATGGCATGAGGTGGTATCTCGAGGCCGTTTTTGACTTCAAGGTTTATTCATTTTTAATCACCATTTTTCAGAAAAGGAGCCTGAGATGTTAGGGTTCACCACTGAAGGTCACCCGCCAACCTGCGGAGAGGTCCAGCTGCCCTCTGCTCTCTCCAGGTGGCTCTGGGGTGGGCAGCGGAAGCCCACAGGCCTGCAGTGTGCCCCCCGCTGCACCCACCCAGTGTGGCACCAGTGTCCCACCCAGTGCCCCCTCTGCATTTCTGCTGTGCAAACGTCTGTGGAGGCAGCATGGACGGGGGCAGGGAGAGGGAGCTGAGGACGCTGCAGACCCACTGCACACTCTGAGCAAGCGTGGCAGAACCCCCCCGCCCCCGTTACTCATATTCCTCATCCGCAAAACAAGTGCTAGATAAAAACACCCCCTTCCCAGGGCAGTGGGGGGGGGGGTTAGAGGAGACACAGGAAGAGCCCGTCTCACTGTCCCAGCACAGATGGGGACACAGCCCCAGCATCAGGGTCCTGCCCTCTCTGGCGGCCTGGTGGGGAAAGAGACCTTACCTGAATCTTTACACCAACTTGGTCCTCACAGAGTGCGGAGGAGAAGGTCTTCGTGGGAACCAGCCTTCCTCAGAGGCGCAGGCAGGTGCTGCCCCCCACCTACCGGCTGCCATTTACATGACGGGTGAGACAGATCCCTTGTCCGGGAACTATGAGGAAAAGGTCAAAGACTCACTCACTCTGCATTTTAAAACTCTCAACCACTCCTTGACTAATCCTGGGTCTAACCCGGGTGTCCTAAACTAATAAACTCCTTCAGTTCTTAGGATAGAATTAACTCTTTTCTTTCAGAGAAAGAAAGAAATTGACTGTCTTTTCTTTCAGAGAAATATACCTGTGAGCTGATTTTAGGATATTTTATTTCATGATTTATTTATTTATTTGAGACAGAGTCTTGCTCTATCTCCCAGACTAGAGTGCAGTGGTGTCTTCACAACTCACAGCAACCTCAAATTCCTGGGCTCAAGCGATCCTCCTGTCTCAGCCTCCCAAGTAGCTGGGATTATAGGCTGGCACCACAGTGCTCAGCTCTATTTAGTAGAGACAAGGTCTCACTTTTGCTGAGGCTGGCCTCGACCTCCTGACCTCAACCTCCTCTGACCTTGGCCTCAAAAGATGCTGGGATTACAGGTGTGAGCTACTTACACCTGACCAGGACTTCTTTATTTTTGAAAAATACTCAAGTGATGCCTTTGAAGAGTAGAAACAAGGCCTCAAGGAGGATTTGAGAGTTTATGGAGATTATACTCTGAGATGCACTGTGAGTGATCAGATGCATGTCAGCTCTGTGAGTGAAATGTGCATCTCAGATGTGTCTGTGTGGCTGAATGTCACACCCCCTTGGTATACAAAGTCCGTATGCCCTGACCCATCTGAAATAATGCCGTATTTGTTGAATGAAGGGCTTCAACCCAACCCATATTTCCATCACTGGTTATATGCCAGGCAACACTGATTTTGATTAACATTCATAAATAAACACACCTGCTTATTCAGGTACCATGTGCCCCCCCCACACACACACATACAAATCTAAGTCTTACAGCTCCACCAGGTAGGAAGTATTATCCCCATTTGGTAAATGGGAGCGCCCAAGTCTCAAGGGTGGTGAGGGTTTTGCCCAAGTTCTCATATCTAGTAAGTAGCAGAGGCAGGATTTGAACCTCCATCTCTCGTATGCCATCACCTGACTGGCCTGCCTTCAGAGCCTCCCCTGAGCCCTGCCTATACTAACCCCCACTCGTGCTGAGAACAAAGGAATAAGCCCTGTGCCTTTTTCTCTTTCAAGTAGACAGGTGCACACCTTGCCCCTCCTCTTATGAAGAATCACAGAACTCCAGGGGCTGCAGGAAAACATGGCAGATTCTTCTCCCGGTGGGGAAGGCTCGGGTGGAGTCTACAGAAGGCCCTCCCAGGAGCGACACGGGCCCCCCGTTGGTAAGTACCAGGGGTGCCTGCCTGCCTGTGGTCACTGCTGGCCTTGCCAATTACAGCCCCTTTCATCTGCTGAGCTTCAAGAGCTTTCCCCCACTTAACTTGTTAATCTTCGCCCCACCCTCTGATGCAGATGACAAGCTTAATTAGTCCTCATCTAGAGACAAAGCAGAGCCAGGAGAGGGGGCAGAGCCAGAAGGAGAACACTGGGTCGCTTGTCCCTCCTCTCCTGGCTCATCGCCTCTCTTGCTGAAAGAAGGGTTTTCAGCTTTGCCTTGAATTGGCTTCTGCCCTGCTTTTTGGTATCCCAGTTCTGAAAATAAAGCCTGGGTTGGTCTGAATCTTAACGGAGAAAGGCGGTTGTGCAAACTGTCACATTGTTTTCTTTTTAGCTTTATATTCATCTTGGTCTCTCCAGGCTGATGGGAGACTCCGTTTCAGCTCTCACTGGTGCTGACGGCTCTCACACCCCTCGGCTGGATCAGCTTTAGGGGCTGTGGGCAGAGAAAGCGTCTCTGGCGCCCCTGCAGCTGTGGGGACCAAGCCGGCATTGCTGCGATGCCTGTAACCTGTGCTTTGAGGTCCCCATGTTCTGTTGTGAGAATTTAGGCCCAGTCAGCCATGCCAGTGTGAAGAACTGGGCCAGGTGTCTGTGGCCTGCAGGGAGGTGAGACGGCCTTGTTGCTCTCCACCCTCCCGCCACCCTCAGGCCTCCGACACCTCTGTGCCTTGGGAAACCCGTCTCTACAGCTCAAGGCTGGCTTCTCCCACCCTGAAAGCCTCGTTTAACTAAATCACCTCTTTAAAGACCTTTTCTCCAAGTATGGCACATTCTAAGGCCCTGGAGGTTGGGCTTTCAGCACATGAATGTGGTCCTAACACAAGGGTTAAATGTGTTTTTTCAAACATGCCCCGTTCTGCCCCTGTGCCCTCTGCAAACTGCAACCACCTCCTTTCAGGCCGTGGAGTCTACAGACATGATTCAAATTCCTGCTGCAGCGTTTCCTAGTGTTCTGGCTTCCGCCACTCAGCGTCTCTGGGCATCAGCGTCCCCATCTCTAAAATGGAGCTGACGATGATGACAATCTCAGAGGGAGCTGCAGGGATTAGGGGACCTAAGGTTGGTGGCACACTCAGAACAGTGACTGAAGGTTGCACGGGTCCCTGACTAAAGTCATCCCATCTCTACCTGTCCCCTGAGTGACTCTAACTCTGCCTTGAAGTCTCAGCACAGAGCCCACTTTCTCCAGCAACCCCTCCGAGACCTCAGGTATGGCTATGTCACCTGGATGTTCCCCAGGAATAACACGGCACACGGGGGGTAAGGGTTGCCCTAAGGGGCCCTGATCCTCAGTCCAGGAACACAGGGCAGGTCCCCCGCCCTGACTTTCGGGTAGCCAGCCGGTGTCAGCCGCCCAGGAAACATGCCAGGGAAGGGGAGGGGGCTGGTGGGTAGAGGGAAGTGAGGTACATTAAAGCAGGGTTTCTTGGCCTCAGCAAGAACTGGATGCCAGCAGCACTGCCCCTCCCCTCGTGACAGCCATGACAGCCAGACGTATCGCTAGACACTGCCAAACGTCTCCCTCCCAGGAGTGCAGCAGACTTGTCTCAGTTGAGGACTCTAAGGTTTAAGTCAGTGGTTCTCAAACTAATGTGTATCAGAGTCTCAGAAACAGGGATTGCCGGGCCTCATCCCCAGAATTTCTGGTTTACTTTACTGTGTTAGGTGGGCCCAAGAATTTGCATTTCTAATGCTGGCGCTGCTGTCAGGGGCCACTTGGGAACCGCTGCCTGAAAGGCCAGCAAAGCTCGAGTCTCTGTGACACTAAGAGACATGTGCTGAGTACTTGTGGGCCTGAGGCTAGAGCTGGCAGAATAAAGAGAAATCCCACAGACTTCAGCTTATGAGAAACACATGCACAAAGACCTCCCTCTGTCTGCAGACATCAGGGAGACAGCAGACGCGGAGGAAGGGAGAGGAACAACAAGCCAAGCAGGGCAAGTGGGGCCAGCCACAGTGAGGACAGAGCGGGGAGGGCCAGGGGGAAGGTGATGCGCGGAGCCCCAGCCCCTCCCCACTGGTCGCACCCACAGAGGCCCAGCACTCACCAGTATTCCTTCAATAAAGATTTGCAGAGGCCTGGTGCTGTGGCTCACTCCTTTAATCCCAGCACTCTGCAAGGCCAAGGCAGGAGGATCCCTTGAATTCCGGAGTTCAAGACCAGCCTGAGCAAGCGCGAGATCCTGTCTTACTAAAAATGGAAAACAAAGCCAGATGTTGCAGTGGTGCCAACAGTGCCAGCTTCTCAGCAGGCTGGGACAGGAGATTTGCTTGACCCAGGAGTTTGAGGTTGCTGTGAGATAGGCTGACACCATAGCATTCTAACCTGGGCCACAGAGTGAGACTCTGTCTAAATTAAAACAAAATAAAATAATAAATAAAATAAAATAAAACATTGCTAAGTGCCAGCTGGGTGCCAGCCATTTCTCTGGTGCTGGAGGACATAGCAGAAAAAAGTCCCTGCCCTGGTGGCACTTATATTCTGATGTGGTGAGAAAGGATACCAAATAAATACTGTGACATGTTAAAAAGCAATACGTTCGTGGGGAGAAATCAGAATAAGTAGGACTGGAATTGGGAATGGGGAGGTTACAATTTTAAATATGGTGGCAAATAGTGGGGGAGCTGCTAATTGTTTAACAGATGCTTTTCTGGGGGAGAAGATCTGATTTGTAGCAATGGCCAATTTCAAGGGTGTAAATATTCTCAACATGGCAGGTTACAAACTATGATTTTTATTTTTTGTAGAGACAAGAGTCTCACATTGTCACCCTCGGTAGAGTCCCGTGGTGTCACACAGCTCACAGCAACCTCCAACTCCTGGGCTTAGGTGATTCTCTTGCCTCAGCCTCCCGAGTAGTTGGGACTACAGGTGCCCCCTACAACGCCCAGCTGTATTTTTGTTGCAGTTTGGCTGGGGTTGGGTTTGAACCTGCCACCCTCGGTATGTGGGGCCAGGGCCCTACCCACTGAGCCACAGGCACCTCCCTACAAACTATGAATTTGATGCCAAAAAAGTTGAAATTGGAGAAGGGCGAGGTAGCAGGGTGTTGCTATGTTTTCACCATAATAGATACAATATGTAAATGACCTTAATATAGACAGCAGTAAAACACAAAGTAATTTAGGAAATGAGGAATTCTGAGTATTTTAAAATCTTGCCTTCTAATATAATTTATTTAACTATAAGTTTACATAACTTAGTTTTCAATGATGACTGTATTTACTAACTGGCTCCCAAATTTCCTGAAAATTTAACAGTCAACTCTTCTGAGCTGGTGCTAGCTGGGTCAGGCAGGTTACTGGGGGTTAGGGAAGGCCTTGTTGAGAAAATGACATTTGAACAGAAACGTTGAGAGGTAAGGGAGCAAGGCCAGAGCACTGGGGATGAGCACCCTGCTTCCTTCCTGTGTACACATGGCTGTGGCCTTGAGCTGTCTCTGAGCCTGGGCGTCTCGGTTCCCCTGTTATGCTCACCCTTCAGGGCCAATCTCACTGGATGGAATTCTTTCTTCTAGGCCTCCCTATATCCCTGGAAGAACATGTGGCTACAAAGGTAGCATGAACAAATGGATGGCCTCAAGAGGACTGTGTCTGCCACGAGCCCACAACACCTTGAGCCCAGTTGTTTTGGTCCTTTTCATCACTGTTCTGTCGTTGAGTTCCTGTCTGTCTCCCCCAGGTGTGTGAAAATGCCCAGCTCATGGCTGACAGTCTTGAGTGCCTTGTTGTTGAAGGGCTCAGCACTGATCTTACCCTGGGAAGGTGTAGGCATAGGGGGTTGAGTGACCACCTTTCTGGTGGGTGAGGTCCACAGGCTGGACCCCGTCTGCTGCAGCAGCCTTGTCAGCATGACCACCTGCTTCCTGCTCTACCCAGCTAAGGCCAAGGACAGCTCGGACCAGCCACCGCCTGTCAGGCCAGGGGTTTGGGGCTTTATGTGGGTTGTGTTACTCACTTTTCACTGCAGCCCAGCGGGTGGGTGTTCCTATTTCCACTTTACCTATGAGGAAAATGAGGGGAAAGACTGTGTCACCCAAGGTCACTTCAGCAGTAAGTGACAAAGTTTTCACTTTGCTGCACAGCTTGTGTAAGAACTGGTTCCAGGCAGTAAGGAGGTCAGATGTAGAACATTAACTGTGATGCTCTCAGGCGGTGTGGCTGAGCCTCCATTAGAACCCCAGCCACGCTTGGGAGCACAGAGCAGAAACCAGTGATTCCACCTGCCACAAGTGTCAGGGACACCTGGACGCTGGAGATGCTGCTGGCTGAACTCCATCTTCTAACTGCAAAAGGCATGCGGGTGCAGAGACCTCCAGCCAGGAACGGAGGTGTCAGACGGCCCCAGAGGAGGAGTTTTCCACGGAGCTGGCTCAGGGTGCCTCCTCCCCCCGCCACTGCCTGGACCAAGGGCCTTGGGCCAACACCATTTATTTATTTATTTACTTAACAAAGCAAGCCAGGCTACTATTTCTTAAATATTAACTTTTTCCCCTAGTATTTTTCCCCCGATACAATATACTGGTCTGAGTCTGTACTCCAGGGGAGGGAGGTTGTTGGGGAAGAAGGAACAAGGAGGTCGCCACTGTCTTCTGGCTTTACTTTTCAGAAACTTTTGAGCCCTCAAAGGAACAAAGAGGGTTAGGGTATCCTCCAAAATGTCTGGAGGAAAAGACAAACAGCAGGGCTGGGGGAGGTAGAGTGAAGTTAGCAACAGCAGGGTGGGCGGTGTCAGCAGGTCAGCAGGACGGCCCCCAAGTACTCAGGATGCTTTAGGAAGTGAGGGGCAGGGCTGCTGTCCTCCCACCTGGGAAGACCCAGACTCCCCCGCTGCAGCTGGGGCAGACAGAGCAGGCAGGCTGCGGGCCCTTGGGGTGTGCCGGGACCTAAGGGCCTGGGGGGACGGCCTGCCTTGGGGGCAACTCAGACCCTGTGGGTCTCACAGAAGCCTCGGTGGACCAGTGAAATAAAGAACCAGCCCCTGTGGCCCTGTTCTGAGTCTTGGCATGAAAATTTAGCCACAATCCTAGGAATAGGGTGAAGGAAACCCCAAATTGTCATCATTTCAGTTTCTGTCCCCTGGGGGTTCAGTGGCTCAAGTTACAGAGTCTCAAACTGCAGAAAGAATTTATTAAGCCCCTAAGATTCTAGGCCTTCGGCACCAGTGCTCAGAGTGGGGGAAATGGGCAAGATGGGGACCTGCCAGAGGTCCCTCCATCCCTACTGGGCAGGTGGTGGCAGGGCCTGGCTCTCCAGGGACGCCTTGTGCACAACAGTCACTGCAGGTGTTCATGAGGCACCTGTTGTGGGCAGGCTCCTGGGGCTGAGGGACACAAAACCACAACCAGTAAGTGGAGAGTGGGGATTCAAACCCTCGTGGCTATTACAGGTACAACTATATGCCCTTAAACTATATCAAAGTCCTACACTTGGTTCCTGCAATATGACCTTCTTTGGAAAAAAGTCTTTGTAGATGACAAGATCAGGATGAGGTTATTAGGGTGGGCCTGATGCAATATGACCGTCTATTTATTTATTTCTTTATTTATGACAGAGTCTCACTCTGTCACCCTGGGTACAGTGTAGTGCTGTCACAGCTCACAGCAACCTCAGACTGCTGGACCCAGGAGATTCTCTTGCCTCAGCCTCCCTAGTAGCTGGGACTACAGGCATCCACCACAGCGCCAAGCTGTTTTCTTTTTTTAGTATAGACGGGATCTCACTCTTAGGTTGGTCTCAAATTCCTCAGCTCAAGTGATCCTCCTGCCTCGGCCTCCCAGAGTGTTGGGATTACAGGAATGGGCCACTGCGCCCGGTCATGACCATCCTTGTGAAAAAGGAAATCAGGCGTAGAGGCAGACACACACACAGGGGAATAGCACAGGAAGATGACAGCAGAGATCAGGGCACCGCTCTGCCAGCCGCCAGGGGAACCAGGGGACAGCAGTGCGCAGACCTGCCTCGCAGCCCTCAGAAGGAGCCGCCCTGCCCGCACTTTGATCTCAGACTTCCCTGAAACTGCCAGACAATACATTTCCGATGTTTAAACCGCCGATCTGTGGTACTTTGTTATGGCAGCCCAGGATGCTATTAGGGTGACTAATTCAAGAGGCTGTGACTTAAATCAGCGAGTGATGCAGCCGTGTTGTTAACCCCTGTCCTGCTGGTGCGGCTGGATCCTACCGAGCAGAACGTGCCTCTCTCATCTCTCCTCCGCTGACTTGCTTCATTTTCCTCCCTCTCCTCGGCACTAGCCGGCTGCACTCTCATCAAAGACCCTGCAGTTCATTCCAGAGATGTGCCTTGCACTCTCAGACCTCCTGGGGGAGGCTCCTGCTGTCCCTGCCCCGCATGGTCTGCGGCGACCACCTGTGAGGTCGTCCTCCTCCTTCAGGCAGACGGACTGCCTCCCTCCTCAAACATCAGCGGCATTAAAACATTACAGTGTTTTCACGTTCAGAATCAGTGTTGGGGATGGAAATAGCTGACTTCTTTGGGGCCTTGAATGCTTCAAGAAGGTCCAGGGTCAGCAGGTGCTTTAAACTTTTCCACATCCGAAGGTGTCAACCTGGGTTCCTCACCCTCCTTTCTTCTCTGGTTTCTGAAATTGCCTCCCCATGAAGGAGAAATGTCCACAAGTGCGATACTTGGCTTATGTCTATCCTACTGACAGATGTCTCAACCAAAGCAATAAAACCTTCTTCCACCTCCTTCCTATCCCTTCCTGTGTTTTCTCAAGGTTTTGTCAGCTCCCGGAGCTTGCCTCAGCAGAGAGGACCTGGCTGGGTGAGCGCTTTATTTTGGCACCTGAAGATGGTGCTGGTTTGAGTTTTCTGTCCGCATACTGTAAAATGAAGCACAAACAGAGCAAAACCATCCAGTTCTGGACCCTGGAGCCCCTCCAGTTCCAGATGGAGGCAGGAGCCCTGCTCCTCCAGAATCGAGGCCCTGGCTGACTCCCCAATGCAGAGGACAACCATGGCTGCCGCTGCCCAGCAGGACCTGGCCCTCAATGGCTGCAGGTTTGGAGGGGCTGCCGGCCTGGCCTTTTGCAGGCCTGTGCTGAGACCACTTCTCCCTCTGGGGAAAGCACCAAACTCCAGTGAGGACCCCAGCCCCGGGCAGGTTCTCCTTGCGAGGAATCCATTCTGATGTGCACCTGTCCTTGGTGGCGTTGAGAGTTCAGGCCACGCCGTGCTGCCCTGTGGTCAGCTGCTCTCAGGAGCCTCAGAGCAGCTGAATTTTACAAGAGTTGAATGAAGAGGCCTGCAATGGCCGGAGGAAGAGGAAGGATGACGCACACAGTCCCCTTCCCAACACAGTACAGCCGGCCAGGGCACAGTCGAATCTGACAAATATTTATGGAGCTCTTTAATAAGCAGGAGAAGGGGTGGGGTGGGGGCTTCGTGCTTGCTTTAAATTCAACCTCAGGCAATTACACTCTGTGCTGATACGAGACTCGGAAGAACAGTGGCTTTTAAGAGACAGAAGTTCAGTTCTGCTTCACGACCAGCCCAGAGGCAGGTCGTGGGATCGGGGGTCCCGCTTCCCTCACTGCTTGTCTTTCTTCTCAGAGTCCCACCCAAACCAGTCACGGGGAAAGGGAGAAACTTCTCATTAGCCCAAAGTTGGTTGCCTGGAATTATGAGAGCTATGGGGAGTGTAGTCTTCGGCGGAGTACCTGTGTGCCTGCCAAAACCAGGGAATCTGCTGGACGTGTACTCAGCTCTGCGTGTACCACCCCCCGCCTGCTTTTAAATTTCTGAGAGTGACACAGGGCCTCACTCTCACCCTGGCTGCAGTGCAGTGGCATCATCATAGCTCACTGTCACCTTGAGCTCCTTGGCTCAGGCCATCCTCCCACCTCAGTCTTCCAAGTAGCTGAGCAGCTGGAACTATAGGCATGTGCCACTACACCTGGTGAGTTTTAAAAATATTTTGGAGAGACAAGAGTCTTACTATGTTAGCCAGCCTGGTCTCTAACTCCTGGCCTCAAGTGACCCCCCCTTCTCGGCCTCCCCAAAGTGTTAGGACACAGCTGTGAGCCACTGTGCCTGACAACCCTTTCTTTCACTCACCCACTCGACTAATTACTTACTGAGTGCCGGCCATGTGTGTGGCACTGCTGTTACTCAGTTGTTGAAAATCTGTCAGTGGATATGAACATTCCTTCAGGTAACGTCACATTGTGTGTGTTCTCTAGGGAGAATTCTCCAGCGAAGGAAGGACACATTCAAGCAGGGACGCCATCCCTTTGTGCACACATCTGCTGCGCACGGTAGCAGGCGGCCTCTGCACTGGCCCCCAGTGGTCTCCACGTCCCGGGAGTTACATCTGTATGTAGCGTCTCCCCCTGATGTGTGCCAGACCGAGTTACTCGCTCCCAACAAATAGAACATAGCAAAAGCTACGGAATGTCACTCCTGAGTGTGGGTCACAGGAGGCCCAGGCTTCCGTCTGCTCTTGTCTCTCCCACAGCCCTCACTCTGGGGAGATCTGTTGCTGCATTTCAACTAACATTATGGGGAAGCTCAGGTGGCCAGGAAATAGTCACCAGCCAGCAAGGACCTATAGCTTGACAAGGACCACGGGAATGAGCTTGGAAACAATTCCCCCAAGTTGACCTTTGAGATGGCTGCAGCCTTGGGAGAGACCTTGAGCCACAAGCAACCAGCCGTGACCCATCTGCTCCTAAATCTCCGATACAGAAACCATGAGATCATAAATGTTGTTGTTTAAGCTGCTACATTTCGGAGTGGTTTGTCACACAGAAATATATGACTGATACAAATGCCATTATTCTCAGGTAGTATTTGAAGTCGGAAGAATGTGAAAAGTGACTGATGTCTGTCACTGTGGGGTCTGGGAAGACAGGAGCACATACAGGCCCGGGGCCTCCAACAGAGGGTAGGAGGTGTGATGGGGGAGGTGGGCCGAGCAGGACACAGGAGCACAGAGGGAGGCTCCTTATCCAGACGAGGAGGGGAGACAAGGAATCACTCTGGAAAAAAACATACTTCTAGGGAAAACTGAGGAAGGGTCATTCTGTGGCTGGGGGTCAGCGGAAGGATGTCCTAAGCGGAAATGGTGCCATGTGTGCTGAGAATGCCACTGTGGTTTGTGTGCAAAGCAAGAGAAGAAGGAGAATGAGGCTAGAGAAATGACAAGAACCTAATTTGTTCTCATGCCAGTCATTTATTTTAAGGTAATCAATATTATGAAATCCTACTTTGAGTGAAAGACTGTAAAAACAGAAGAGTTAATAAAGGGACTAGCATATTCTCAATAGTCCAGCACCTGAATTTTAAGAAGCCAAATTCAATTACCTTTAGAACATGGACAAGTATAATTTGTTTCATTGTTTTGATCATAAAATTTGAGCCAGGAACAGTTGACATGTTTCCCGGGAATAATTATGGTTCCTATTGAGAAACCAGCTCAGGTGATGTCTGATGCATTTGCATGTGGGCAGTTGGCCCCTTCAGCTTTAGGACGTTATAAATCTATGTTTTGAAAATCCGAGAAGGGGTTTGGGAAGAATTGCATGTTTTTTGCTTACTTGACTGTTTCCTCTCTTTTTTCCTTCCTCCTCCCTTTCCTCTCTTTCCTCCCCTTTTCCTCTTTCTCTCTTTCAGTTCTACTGGATGCTGAAGGAGCCATAGTATTTCTAGACACTAGGCATCAGCATTGCAAGGGAAGAAAGGGAAATAAAAGCACTTCTCTCTCCCCGTGAACACTAGCCCCAGAGAGTTTTTAACTGGCTTTTAGAAGATTCCCTGGATCCCTAACGCTCATAAGTAAGTCTAATGACTCCACAGGTAATGAGATTATTTGAATCAAGATAATCACAAAACTACACTTGTGAATGTGGTCAGTCTGGAATAGGAAGAAATTTTTTTTCATTAACCTTAAAAATTAAAATGTTTTATAATAACATTTCGAAATGATTTTCTGTACCTGGAATCCACAATTATTGACATGAAACGATGGTCAGATGCCCTTTTACCCCTGGATTACACCACTCCTTGAAGCTAAGGTCTCTGCTCAGGGGCTCTGAGTAGTGTCCTCGGAATAAACATCAACCATTGTGTTGGGTTTGCTGGAGGCTGCACACCCCCCACCCCCACCCCGACCTAACTGGGCACCTTTTGTCAAGAAGAAGCTATTCCTTCCTCTATCCCCCATATATGAGTGGCTTGTGGACTTGTGCCTCTGTTACCATCTGCAGGAATGATATTAAAAGATTACTAACCAAAAAGGCAAAAGTGTGGACCAGTCAGAATTAGCATGGCACTATAGGAGTGTTCTGGAGTCCCTGGCGATGCCAGCCATTGGCCCTTTAGCAGGGAGATGGGGGGTGTCCAGAGGAGAGGTTAGGGGGCAAGGGGCGCTCCTTGGCAGCTCTTATTTGTACAGGATGAATAAAGTTTAATGTCTGTCTCCCCCACCGGACCTGCAAGTAGCTTGAGAGCATAGGCTCTATCCTGTTCAACTTCGTGTCCTGCCACGCAGTGCAATGCCCCCCCAGAGTAGGTGCTTAGAAAATATTTATTGTACAAATTGAACTACGCATGCCTATTAAATACTTAGTATTTATTGGGGCTTCACTTTCAGGTGAATTCGGTGCTAGGAAACTTCGGGGATGCAAAGAGAATTAGGAGTTGGCTTTCACCTTGGGTGAGTTTTCAGTCTTCTTACGGACTCCAGCAGAAACCATCTCTCATATTGGTGTCCCAGGCCTGGTACAATGCTGGGCACACAGCAGGCACTTGTAAGCATTTGTTGACTAACTGTAACCTCTTGTGTCTGTGCTGGAAGGGTGTCCTCGGGCTGGCCATTCTGCCTCTAAATCTGCCAGCCCAGCAAACTCAGTTCCGCAGAATGACGCCCAGTGACCCAACAAACTGTTATGGCTAGCCAGGAACAAAAGCCACTGGGAAAAAATGCCTCACTTTTCATCTGGTGTTTCAAAAGGAACTGAGGTCTTAAAATCAAGTCACAGCTGTCCCAATCAGATCGTCTTTTCAAAGCAATTACAGGGCTGGGAGCCAACGGCGACCGCATACACCTTTGCAGTAATCAGAACCACTGTTCTCCACGCGGAAAGCAAAATCGAGTAAACAAGGCTGTGTTGTGGGCTTCCTCGACCCAGACTTTCAGGAAGGAGCTGACACCCTGCCCAGACTCGTGCTCACCCACAGAGCGCAGAGGCCAAGCCAGCCCGAGAAGCTCGTGTTTTCCCAGCTGGATGATGCACTTGGTTCACCAAGTGACTGGGCAGGAAACAAAGAAGAAAAAACACACGCCTCGTGGAGACCACTCGGGGAAAGAAGAATCGCTTCAGCTGGGCTTTGTTTTTCTATTTTCATGAAGTACCAAGATATACAAAAATAGAGGAAGCAAGATCCATGATGTTTAGTTACTAAAAAGGAAACAAAATATTTTTTTCTTTTAGAGATTTGGGCATGTTATTACTCCTCTTGAAAACTTAAGTGACTTTCTGCTTTATAAGTTTCAAGTTCCCTTGGTAACCCTTGTGAGTCTTTAACAACTTGTTTAAAACAGACCTCCTCCCCACACCTGTCCCCTCCGCCCACTCACAGCCCTCTTGGGGCCCACCAGGCGCCCATGGTCTTACCTACCTGTGTTCTCGGGTTCTCGCCTACAAGCCTTTGATCACACCATCCTTCTGCTCCCAATACCTTTCCCCACCTCAGTCTATGGAGAAACTCTGAGTCACCTTTCCGGATCAGTTCAAAAGGCACTTTCTCACTGTCAGTCACCCGAACACAGTGCTAGCTTCTCCTCCAGGCGTCTCCCCACACGGCTACCTTGTGCGTGCCTCTTACTGGACTTCTCCCATGTCATTCATTCATTCATTCATTCATCTAGGCAGGAAGGTTCATCATCTTTGCACTTATACCAGATACTGTGCTAGGCGCTAAGGACCCAGGTGTAAAATCCCTGTCCGGTGGGGAACTCAGACAAGTGAATTGATTGTTACAAGACAGAATTGTAAGATTTCTGGTAAAGTTAGGCAGAAGGTGCTTTGGGAAATCAGAGGAGGGTGACCTATTGGAGTCTGATTGGTGGGAGAGGATTTGGGGGCTTCCTGGAGGAGGTGACACCTGAACACCCTAAAGGACAAAGGAGTTTTTGTGTCTCTTTCCTCATTCTTGGTCAGTCGTAGATCATATCAAATCAGGTCATTTATTCCACACCTGTTCACTGAGCTCTTTGCTAGGAGAAAAACACTTCCAGGAGCATCTTGGGAACTGCAGAGTAGCAGTGGGGGTTGGGGGGTAGAGGTTGATAAAAGAAATACTAGAGAAAATCAGCAATGAATCCCTTTTAGTTCGGGTGAATGGGCAGGTAGTGGCCAGGGCAGCCTTTCACATGCAAGCTGTGGGCTCACAAATGCAGGAGGAGGCAAGGTCCATGAGGAAGAGTCTTGTTGACACCAGAGGACCAGCACTTGATATGCAGTGCTGGAATGCACTGGAATTGAGAGAAGCATTTCATTTTCTTTCTTTCTCTTTTTTTTTTTTGACAGAGCCTCAAGCTGTCACCCTGCATAGAGTGCTGGACATCACAGCTCACAGCAACCTCCAATTCCTGGGCTCAAGCGAGTCTCCTGCCTCCGCCTCCCAAGTAGCTGGGACCA
>CAUYON010102136.1:0-13066 GCA_963573935.1 Arctocebus calabarensis | reverse complement strand
CAAGGAATAATTTCTATTCTATTAAATTTGCTGAGGTTAGACTTGTGACCTAAGATGTGATCAATTTTGGAGCATGTTCCATGGGCTAATGAGAAGAATGTGTATTCAGTTTTATTAGGATGTAATATTCTGTAGATGTCTGTTAAATCCAGATGTTGAATGGTTAAGTTTAAATCTAAAATTTATTTGCTTAGCTTCTTATTTTGCTAAAGGAATATTAAAATCTCCAACTACTATGGAGCTGGAGGAAATCAAGTTGCTCATGTCTGTTAAGAATTTTTCTTATAAATTGAGGTGCATTCTGGTTGGGTGCATAAATATTAATAATTGAAATCTCATCATATTGAGTATTATCTTTAACAAATATAAAATGTCCATCCTTATCCTTTCTTACTTTGGTTGGTGTAAAGCCTGTTGTATCTGTGAATAAGATTGCAACACCTGCTTTTTTCTGCTTTCCATTTGCTTGGAATATAGATGACCATCCCTTCACCTTAAGTCTATATTTATCTTTTAAGGTAATTTGAGATTCTTGCATGCAGCAGATATCTGGCCTGAGGTTTTGTAACCATTCAGCCACCCTGTGCCTCTTTAGAGGACAATTTAAACCGTTCACATTAATTGAGAATATTAATAAACCTTTTGAAAGTCCAGTGCACATTTTTAATCCTTTTGCCACTGTGGAGGTTGGAAGTGGATTGAAAGATTCTGAGTGAGTTTACTTTTGTGATAAAGGATTACACCAGTCATTAAGGAGGATAGGTCTGAGAATATCCTGGAGAGGTGATTTAGTTATGGCAAATTTCTTCAACATGTGGATGTCATTAAAGTATTTAATTTCTCCATCATAAATGAAACTCAATTTAGCTGGATACAGGATCCTGTGTTGAAAGTTATTTTGTTTTAGGAGATTAAAAGTCGATGACCATCCTTTTCTAGCTTGAAAGGTTTGAGCCAAGAGATCTGCAGTTATTCTAATATTCTTCCGCTTGTAGGTTATGGTTTTCTTCCATCTGGCTGCTTTCAGAATTTTCTCCTTAATATTAACTTTAGTGAAGTTAATTATGATGTGCCTGGGGGACGTATTATTCGAGTTGAGTCATGCTGAGGTTCTGAAACTGTTTGCCTTGGCATGTATTCAAAGTTCTCTTTCATAGTCTCATGAAGAAGAGATGCTGTGCCTTGTGAGTCCTCTTCATCACTTTCAGGTATCCCTATAAGGCAAATATTGGTCTTCTTTGGATTATCCCTGAGCTCTCTGAGAGAATGATCTGTCTTCGCCCTCCATTTCTCTTCCTCTTTGGATGTTTGGGAGCATTCGAAAGCTTTGTCTTCAGTATCAGAAATCCTTTTTTCTACTTGCTCCATTCTGTTACTGAGGGTTTCTACTGTATTTCTCAGATCTTTGAGGGCTGCAAATTCTTGTCTCAATGTGTCAAAATCTTTGGTCATTTTGTCTTTGAATTCCTTGCTCCCTGAATTTCTAAATTCAACTTTTCCTCTATTTTATTGATCTTATTTGCAATCCAAATTATGAATTCAGTTTCTGACATCTCGACCATCTGTTTATGTTAGGATCTTCAGTTGTGTGTGCCGAATTGTTCCTTGAGGGGGTTGATCTGCTCTGGTTGTTCATGTTGCCAGAGCTTTTTCACTGATTCCACCCCATGATTATTTTGCACCATTTGGCAAGATGAGCAGACAAGGATAAGTTGGGTTGGGGGTTCTAGGACTAGTGATTGGCCAGTCCTTCATGTTAAAACTGGGACTGACATCTGTACCTGTTCCCCTAGAGTTTTGCCAAGGACCTGTACAGTACTACTGCCTGAGAAACTGGGGACCTTCTTGGTGTGGTCAGTTTAAGTGTCTCTGTCTTGTTTTCAGCTGGTCTCTGTCTTACCCTAGAGTTTCAATTACTCTGGGTTGAAGTCTGACCTGTGGAGAAATACCAGCAGTTAAGTCACACCCACCCCCCATAGGCAACAATTAGAAAAGGAAAATCAAATCTTCCCACTACCACTCACCCAGGATAATCCTTGGGTGATTGACCCAGTTTAAGAGGTCCCAATCAATTTTCCCAGTCAGCACCGGACACAGGTAGGAGAGTTCAAAAGTTCTCTGGCAACTAGTTAGCAAGGGTCTGCTGGCAACTCTAGTATGACTCATTCCAGTGCTCCATGAGATCAGAAGGACACTCCCCCAGCAAATAAGTTAGTTAGAAAGGTTGATGCCTCCTTCCCTACCTTGCACCTCCATCACTGGTAACCCTGCAGGGCTGTGATCTAGTTCCCTCCAATGAGCAGATGCTTCAGGGGTTTGCGCCTGCCTGAGTCACAGGGAGCTCTGAGTCTGCTCAGCCAGGCCACCACTCTCTGCCACTCTCTGTCACTATTCAGCAGGGGGAGGTGAGGCCTGACAACCTCGGGTGCTTGATAGGGGCTGGGGCGATTCACTCAGTTCCAGTCCTGTCCCTGATTGATATTGTTGACAGAACAGAACAACTTTGCAGAATTTGTTTCATTCTGGCCATTTTCCCCCTTTGTCTCAGCTTTGATACCCTGAGGGTTGGGTGCATCTGAAGTTCAGTAAAGCAGTCCTCTGGGTCAGCCCTACCCTGGGTCTCTGCCGTGTCTATGTGTGTATTCTAATCCCCACACTCCACCCAGGCCAGTTCTGCTCAGGCATACCCTTTACTCTGGGAGCCTGTGCCCTGTCCCAGATCTGTTGCTCCAGCGGCCACCACCAGAGAAGCTGCCCAGCCTCCCTGGGTTGCCCAAAGAGACTGGGAGTGTTCCTTCAAAATATCCCCAGGGTGAGCCCCACCCTCACCGTTCCCCCTACTGCTGGTGCCTCATGGTACTGCCTCTCCCTCAGCCAATTATCTTCTCCTTACTCCCAAGCCAGAAAGTCAGCACAGATCCACAACACAGGTGTCTATGCCCCGTCTACACCCCTTGAGACAAGGCCCAAGAATCTGGACTCCATGGGGGACAGGTTTCCAGGCCTTGGGGTGAGAGTGGAGGGGAGTGCCAGGAGTTCAAAATTGCAGGTAAAGAGTATATACAGTTTTATAGAGTTTTATGCCTGGCAGGAGAGTGTCATGGCACCCTAGTAGGGGAAAAAGGTCTAGTTTTTAGGTCTCTCACATGGGGTAAAATGGGAGGACATTTGAATTCTGCTCGCTTGTTTGTATGGAGGTATGGAGTATATTGTGAGCCATTCTCATGGGGGAGGGGACTCTTGTCCACTCAGCAATGTATTCTATACTCTTTGTTTGTATCTTTGGGGTCGCAGGTAACCTCAGCAGGATTGATGTGTGTCTTTTTACCTTCTCCTTTGGTTCATATCTGAACCTTCAGCTTTCTTGCTAAATTTCTATCCTTTAACTCTCTGTCTGGACGGGAACCTCCATGGAAAGCTGGCTACAGACCACTGTCTTGGCTCTGTCCCCCGATCCCTATTTTTCTTAACACTTTATCCATTCTTTACCATTTTTAAAATATATGCATTTCTATAAAATATCATTTCTCACCTATTAGACTGAACTTATTCCACTGCATCACTGAGCTCAATGTCTATCACTGGAAGACAGAACTCAGTACCTATTTATTAAGATATGGTCCCCCCCCTCAAAAACTGTACATCCTAGTATGGAGAAACAGCACCAACCCCAATAAAACAGTTAAATATGGTTTCCACACAAGAAATGTTAAGAGAAGAAAGCTATGGATTAGAGTGGTACAATCAGGAAAGGCTTCTTAAAAGAGTAGGGAATGAATTAGGCCTTAAAGGTTGATTTTGACATGTGTATAGAAAGAATAGGTAGAAAACAATCACAAAGCTAGGGGAGTGGGTCAGGTCTGGTGGCTCACACCCATAATCCTAGTACACTGGGAGGCCAAGGTGGGTGGTTTGCTTGAGCTCAGGAGTTAGAGACAAGTCTGAACAAGAGTGATACCCTGATTCTACTAAAAATACAAAAACTAGCCAACATTGTGGTAGGCACCTGTAGTCCCAGCGACTCAGGTGGGTAAGGCAAGAGGATGGCCGAAGCCCAGCAGATTGAGGTTGGTGTGAGCTGTGATGCCACAGCACTCTATCCAGGGCCACAGAGTGGGACTCTGTCTCAAAAAAAAAAAAAAAGGGGGAGTGGATAATGCAGAGCTTTGTTTAACAACACAGTGAAGAATGATCTCAACAGAGTGAAGAGTGAGCACAGGCAGGAATGGAAAACAGTATAGAAAGATTGAGTGTGCTGAGAAAACTGAAGGATCTTGAAAAGTTACAATATAATCTCTAAAAAGGAGCCTGGTCTGAGTTCCCAAAACAGCAATGACCAGCCAGTCTATGCCTTAGTCAACAACCTATTTAGAATTCTACGGTGAAACATTAGCAGTTCACTTCTATGTTGCCCTGTTTCTTAATGAGTGTCATTTGTGAAATATTTGAATGAGGCTGGTCCCCAGATCCAAAATTCAAAGGAAGATGAATACAAATACTCTCACCCAGTAGTCTCTCAAAGGACTTTGTACATAATCTTCTTCACAGCACAAATCATGCACTGTTGTAATTGTCTCTGTTTACATGTTCGGATTCCTGCTAGGCATGAACTTCTCCAGGGTATCTTAGTCATGGAGTGGTTGATTATAAAAGAGTAGTTGATGATCTAGCTTAAGTAAAGAGAGACTTACTTTAAGGTTACAGCAGCATTCTATACACCACAAGTGGGGGGAGCATAGCCACTCCTCACTGGACTGGGAAGTCTTCACTCTCTCTTCCTGAAGCTTTCTGAGTTTTCATATCTGCCAAGCTCTGTACCTCTCCTCCTCCCTACCCTCTTCCTCCCCAAGATAAACCCTATTTCTTTCTGAATTCTAGAATTTACACTTTGCCAGATTCAACATTGTATTTTCTACATTACATAACTTTCAGTGACATATGCGGTAAGAAAAATTTTCGGAGATATCAAAAAGAGTATTAAAGAAATGCTCCAAAATAAAAGTTCTCAATGGTACAGAGGATGATAAAGGAAAAAAAAAACAGGTGATTCCCAAGAGTTGGATTTCATGGGGTTTTTTGTTGTTGTTGTTTGTTTGTTTTATTGCTGGGGATTCATTGAGGGTACAAAGAACCAGGTTACACTGATTGCATTTATTATGTAAATTCCCTCTTATAATTGTGTCCTGCCCACAAGAGATTTGTCACACACTATCATCCCCCACCTCCTTTCCACTCCTCCATTCCCCCCACCATGTACTAAGTCATCAATTGCCCTCACATCAGAATTGGATTTTTGCTTCTCCATTCTTGTGATGCATTACTAAGAACAATGTGTTCTACCTCTATCCAGGTTAATACAAAATATGTAAAGTCTCCATCTCTTTTAATGGCTGAATACTGTTCCATGGTATACATATATCACAGCCTATTAATCCATTCCTGGATTGGTGGATATTTAGGTTGTTTCCACAATTTGGCAATTATAAATTGAGCTGCAATAAAACAGTGTACTGAAAATGTCCTTATGAAAAAGTGACTTTTTTTCTTCTGGGTAGATCCTAGAATGTAGGATCAAATGGAAGGTCTAATTTGAGTTCTTTGAGAATTCTCCATACTTCTTTGCAAAAAGGTTGTATTAGTTTACAGTCTTACCAGAAGTGTAAAAGTGTTCCCTTCTCTCCACAGCCACCTGCAGTTTTGAGACTTTGTGATGTGGGCCATTCTCACCAAGGTTAGGTGATATCTCAGGGTAGTTCTGATTTGCACTTCTCTAATAATTAGGGATGATGAGCATTTTTTCATATGTCTATTAGCCATTCGTCTGTCTTCAGTGGCAACTGCAACAACAAAAATAGACAAATGGGTCTTAATTAAACTGAATAGCTTCTGTACAGCTAAGGAGACAACAACCAAAGCAAATAGACACCATCAGAATAAGAAAAGATTATTTGCATATTATGAATTGAACAAAAGCTTGATAACTAGGATTGACAGAGAACTCAAAAAAAGAGCCAACAATCCCTTGTATCACTGGGCAAGAGAGAGGAATAGAACTATCTCTAAAAAAGAGTTGGACTTTGAACATGAAGTTTTAAGAACACATTAACTGTTCATTTTACTTACATTATCTTATGATAAATAGGAAAATGCAATAACATGATATATGAGGGAAAAACTACAATTTAAACAGTATAGAAGAACTCTTTCAAAATGCATAAAATAAAAATTCTAAATGATAAAAAGGTATTATGTCATAGTAGAAGTAATGGATTGAATCTCTGTGAATTATAGACTTACAATCGATGATGTCTCATATTTAATGAAATCACACACACATGACAGTATTAATGTCTACCTTTCCCACTTCCACCCTGAGGTCAGGGTGGCAGGAACTATATCTGATCTATTTACTGTTTTATCACCACTCAACCTTTATTCAACAAATAATTATTGGCCCCATGGGTCAGGTTGTACACTGGACCTAAACAAGGATACAAGTGCTTAACCTAACATTTAGAAAAGTTGGTTCCTATAAAAAGTAGACCTCCCATGTCATCCTACAAACCCATTACTAAGTATCTATCCAGAGAAAAATAAAATCATTTTATCATAAGAACATCTGGACTCTAATGCTTATAGTAGCTCAATTCACAATCACAAAGATGTGGAAACAAGTGCCTATTAATCCCTAGATGGATTAATAATCTGTGGTATATGTATACCATAGAATACTATTTAGCCATAAAAAGACAGAGACTTTGTATATTTTTTATATACCTGGATGGAATAGGTATTCCTTAATAAAGTATCTTGAGAATGGAAAGGCAAATATCCCACATACTCAATACTAATTTGAAACTAGTAGGTGAATGACTACAGGCTCACACAAGAAAAATACAAATTCAAGAAGGGGGAATGGGGCACAGCAAGCTCCAACCTACAATGTAGTAACAGGTACAATGTAGGGGTATTTGGCATGCCTCTTAGGTGAAGAACTCAGCTACAACTTGGACTTTACCTTACAAATGCAAACAAGGTAGCCTAATCATACATAGCCTCATGATAACCCAATTTTTAAAAAAAACTTATGTTTAGGGAAATAAGCTAAGGCAACTGTCTTACTTGTAAATGACAGATATAAAGGGCAAAAAGAGGAGGTTAAAAGTAATGCTTCATACCATAATTGTGGCAGCCTATTATAGCAAAGAAATAGATGAGCAATGGGGAAGAAGGAGTTAAATGCTTCCATTTGAGCTGATCTATCTGGTCTTTAACTGCTCAGTAGCACCTTCACAGGGAGCATGGCCCTTGGAACAAGACTGCTAGAAAGTGATTTTGTTGCCACTCAATGGTAGGGAGCTTTTTTTAAAATTTAGAGTTTTCATTTCTCATTTCCCATCTGTGAAATGTTTCCCAGATCAGATGAGACTTCTAGCACCTGTGGGGAAAAGCCCCGGATGCGCATTAGCTTCCCCACATGAAATACAGTAGCTATTCACACCAATTCTGGTTCCGTGAGTGCAGGGCTACTGGACGTGGTAACAGGCTATCACTCATGGGCATCTGATCTGACCTGAGCCCTGCTGATGCCAGAGGATAGAAGATACCCTACATTGATCAAAAGAAACACTTGTTTTCTCCACAGCTCCCTGCATGAGCAGACACCAGTGGGAGAGGACACAGAGCTTCTGATTGTACCTTCACACCCTTAAAAGTGATCAGGCCAGACCCTGAGAAACATTTGAGCATAATCCATCTCTAACAATCTAGGATTCTTTTCACCCATTCTCTTGCAATCAATCTTAATATACTTGCCCAGCACAGGGACAAACACCCAGAGTGATTATTTTCCTTACTCGTATCCTCTGTCTACCTTCACTATTCATCAATCTTTTGGCCTTTAGAAATAGCTAATATGCTAACTACACATTGAATGACTGCTAAAGTGCAGGCACCTGTTGAGCTCCTTGAATGCATTTTCCTTTTAATTCTTCACCAGAAGATTGTCAGGTAGATATCAGACCTTCCCTGCTTTATAGAGAGGAAACTGAGAGATAACATCACACCAGAAGTGAGTTGCAGCCTTTGCTCTAACTTCAGAGAACGTACTCTCCACCACTCTACTGTGTGGCCTACTGGCATTTATCCATGAAAAAGAAAGTGTTATATTGATTTAAAGCAATTGTTAGCAAACTTTTTCTGTGAAGTTCCAGATAGTAAATATTTTAGACTTTACTGACTATAGAGTCTCTGCCCTGACTACTCACTTCTGCTCCTGTAGAGTGAAAGCACTCATAGGCAATAGTAAACAAGTGGGCATGACTATATTTCAAAAAGTCTTTATTTATGGAAAGAGGCACTGGGATAGAGTTAACCTGTGGACTGTCATTTCCATCCTTTGAGTTACAGGAATGTCAAGTCAAAGAAATAAGGCTCTCAGTTCACCATAAAGGTGAACTTGTTTTCATTGCTGCTGAGGGGTAAGCCCCAGTCGGCACAGTCTCTGCATTCCTGAGGAAACACTGCTTCCATATCTCTCCCGCCCCGAAGCCCATGCTCTGCTGAACAGGGTGTGACTAAAGTGAGCACCCAAGAGTTCCTGCATTTCTGTAACTGAGAAGAAGAGAGACCACAGACACATCAGTTTCTCTCACACTGTCCAGCCTTCACGCTACAACTCAGCACCCATGCACTGTCATCCATTACCCCTTTATAGAATGGCCTATGTGATTTTTATCACGTGAACCCAAGTCAAACTCTCCTCCACCCTGTACCCTTCCTCCGTGTAGCACTTGGATAAAGGTTATTAAAACTAGAAATATAAAACAAGATGAGAAGAATACTTGGAAAATTAAAACATGCTTTGCTGGTGAGAGTAATAATAGTAGACGTGTATATATGCCATTTGTCATTTATGCATAATGACCTCACAACAGTAACAATTATGAGTATTGATTGGGAAATAAGAACTTTGTCATACTTTCTCATGAGTTGTATACAATTACAATAAGCCATGTTCGTATGCTTAGCTTTCACAGTTTATTGCACATGAAGCATAAGTGTATCTTCTTACAATTAAATATCAAGATACAGAACATCAGTCCCTATTCCTAGTCTTCTCTTACATATTTTAGATAATCTATATAATGTTTACATTAATAAAAGAGTAAATCTTCTTGCTGTAAGGGAGCACATGGTACTATGAGTGAGACACAGAGCTTGAAGTTCAAATATTAATTACAAACTATTTATCAATGTGTCAGGCACTACTAAACAGATTGCATAAATTATCTTATATTAACCCCAGCAATTTCATGATGTAAGTACTATTATTATCTCCATATTACTAGTGAGAAACTGAGGCTTCCCTTCAGAATAAGGTATTGTTTTTTCCCCATTCTTCCATGATAGTGTAGAGTTTTGCAGTCATCTCCCCGCAAGAAAAATATCATTGAACCTTCAAGAATTGACAAACAGTTTTTTTAATTTTCCATGCCTCTTGTCATAATATTAGAGCCCTATGAAAATCACATAGGGGCTCCACCACTTGATTCTGATGTCAGCCAGAAAGCTGAATGATCAGAGGAGGTCAGCATGCCAAAAACTGACCTTCCCTTTCAAGGCCTTTGGAACAATAAAGGAAAAAAGTAGAGGCAAAGGATTACATGTACACATAGCAACACAGGTAGATCTTAAATGTACCTAGATGATTTTCAAAATACTAAGAAGATTGAAATATGTACATCACACTGTCTTCATAATTTAAAAGCACATAAAACAGCACTGCACATTTTGAAGGACAGATACAACAAAGAAGTCAGAATTAAACAAGAATGATTTTCATAGTATAAGATAGGGAATGGGTCTAGGGAACAGAAATGGAAGTGAATAAATAAATAAAATATCAGGGGTCATGCAAGAAATAATGAGGATCATGAACCATGAACATTGAATAATGTTCCATTATTCAATCAACTGAGACTGAGGCCCAAGGGAAAAAAAAAAAAAAAACAGAACAAAAAAGAAAGAATAGCCAAACACCATCCATTCAAAAGATGTCCAAATAATGAAAATTATAATGATAAAGAAATGAACATATGAAGAGTAAGATTTAACGTAGTCTGAATCAGCAGCATCCTCAAAACAATACAACCTGGACATATAGAAAATAAAGAATTTTGGCACCATAGCCTTGACGAAACAAGGGCAAAGCCACTGGCAATGCAAAATTACTCTTATTGAGCAATGGCCCTGGTCCAGCAATATTTTTTCATGGATAAACCGACAGCTCGGTAATAGATTGAAGAGACATAGCCATTAATATATCCACTGTACTAATCCATTTCTTAAATTAACATTGTATAAAATTAAATGTCACACAAACAAGATATACTTTTTCATTAAATACAGTTGAAGAGAGGGAGAAGGTAGTGATCTCTGAAGCTAATGGGTGTCCTCAATCAGGCCAGACATATTGAGAAACTTTGTGGCACTGGATAATGCAAATGGGGGGGAAATTGGGTCATGTCCCAGGCAGATATGGAGAAAAAAAAAAAAAGGTTAGATCATGGCATAAGAGGAGTTTTCTTTCCTCTCAATTTTCCAAACATCAAGTTCGATCATTTCTAGATGAGTCATAAGCTGCCTTTAAAACCAAAGACACTTAAAGGAAAAGAGAGAAGAGAGGAAGGGGGGGCACATAAGAGAAAAAGAGAGAGACAGAGAAACAGGGAAAGAGAGAGGGAGAAATTGCTCTCTCACACAGCTTAACTGACTATAAAGCTTTGGGGGAATTCAGCTATTTTCAAATACATGCCTGACAGCCCACTCCCAAAGTAAAGCCCCTTACTATTGCTGTCACTATCTCATTATCTTCAATCTCATTGCCAAGAACATCCACGTGATCATGACAGTTTCACAGGAACAGGTCAAATGCCCAAGAAGTATACCAACATACGATGACTTCCTAGATGAGAGTTCTCAACAGTTGTTAGTATTAACAGAAGAATGACATGGGAATTCAAGGAACTGAAACCCCAATAGCTATAATAGCTATATCATATAAGGCTCGATTCCTGGTTGTCATCATCTCATCTATCCATGAGACCAAGATAAGAGTAGTGTATCAGCATGGTGTGGTATAGGGGCAAAGAACAGCATTTCTAAGGGAAGACAAGCATAAAGCTAAAGCATACCTTTGCCCCTTTACGTGTGTGTGTGTTGGGGGAACTTACTTATCTTTCTGAAGTCTTAATTTCCTCATATGAAAAATGGAGAAATAGTAGTACTCCTTATCAGAATTAAATTATGTAATATACATAAACATTTAGCACAGATTGTTGAACACAATTAAATTCTCAATAAATATTAGTTACCACTAAAATTAACCTGCCAGTGGACCCTAAAAGACTTAGTTAAATATCATCTATTGATCTTTCACTACACACCAACCACAGATCCTATGTTCAAGTTTCTTAGCCATTTGAGTTACTGCTACTAGGACCAACTGTTAACTTTATTAAAGTCTAAATTTTCTTCAGTAATAAATCAAAGTACTCAAAGCAAGGACTTTTGTTTCTGGTGCTAAACTCCACAATCTCAATTTGCTAGTGAGTAAAGGATATGCATAAAAATCAGAGGAGAGAAATTAAAAATATACAGATGGTGTGCATAATTACTTAAAGAAAGCAAGAATTTGTAAGTCTAAGTGTACTGTCACTTATTAAGTGCTTTTTGTATGTGATGCACTATCCTAAGCACTTGTGCTGAATCTTCCCTTCAACCCGACAATGAATATTGCATGAATCCCTACTTCGGAGAAAGATGAGACAATATGTGGCAGAACTGGGATTTGAACCCCTGATTCCAAAGCCTGTGTTAGACTACTACATTGTATTCCTTCTTTATACTTAAGACATTGTAGGATATTTACAATTTTGAAGCTGGCAGGTATTTAGATGTTATCTAATCCAAATTCTGCATTATATAAAAGAATAAATGGACCAAGAATGCAAAGTGACATGCCCAGTATCACCCAACTATTTAATCATAGGATCAGGATTCAATCCTGGGCTCCCTGATTTCTTTTTTTTTTTTTTTAACTGATGTTTATTTTCCTCCAACTTTATTTCCAACTTGTTTAAGAGCTTATGGAAGAACAGCTTAAGACAACAAAGTGGTTGTTCCTACCCATTCAGTGGCCTGACCAGTAGGAGCTACAGACCAGTCTTCAGTGGCAGGTTGGGCACTCCAGTCTTCAGTGGGGAACTGCAGGATAGGCACAGAGGGCACCTGCACACCTTCTGACCAGTCTTCAACCTCTGGTTGGGTAGCAGTAAACTCAGGAGCTGGAGCAGTCCATTCACCCTAAAATTCCTCCTTGGTCACAGCTTTCTCAGCAGCAGCCTGCTCTTCCTTTTCAATCTCTTCAGGTTCTCTGTAGAAAGAGAGATCTGGCATGACCTCCCATGGTGTCCACGGGAGATGGTGCCACTCATGCGGAGAACTTCCTGGGCCAGCATCCACCTCATCAAACCTACTGAGTGGGCTCCCTTGTTGCATGGGATGGCAATGTCCACATAAGGCAGAGGAGAATCTGTGTGACACAGAGCAATGGTAGGGAGGTTAACGTAAGACGCCTCTGTGAGAGGCTGGGGGTCAGCCCTAGGATCAGTAACCACTAGAAGACGAGGCTCCCGGAAGGCTGCCTGGATCTGGTTAGTGAAGGTTCTGGGAGTGAAGTGGCCAGCAATAGAAATTTTACTTTTTTTTTTTTTTTTAATTGTTGGGGATTCATTGAGGGTACAAGAAACCATGTTACACTGGTTGCATTTGTTGGGAAAAGTCCCTCTTACAATCGTGTTTTGCCCCCAAAAGATGTGGCACACACCAAGACACCAAGACCCCACCCGCCTCACTCCTTCCCTCTCTCTGCTCTTCCTTTCCCCACCCCTCCCTCATTCTTCCTCTCTCTGCTCTCCCCTTCCTTCACCCCCACCGTGTCAATAATTGTCATTAATTGTCCTCACAAGATGAGAGGCTAATTAAGGACACAACTCCCTTCACT
>CAUYON010102135.1:0-19445 GCA_963573935.1 Arctocebus calabarensis | reverse complement strand
TGTCTACATTCTATCAATTGTATCCTTTGCTTTGCAGAAGCTTTTTAATTTGATGTATTCCCACTTGTCTATATTTTTGTTGTCTGTGCTTTTGGGGTCAAATCCAAAAAATGATTACCTAGATCAATGTCATGTACTTTCCCTTCCTCCCCCCCCCCCCCGCCCTGTTTTCCTCTAGTAGTTTTAGAATTTCTGGTCTTATATTTATGTTTTTTATCTGTTTTGAGTTGATTTTTTTTTCTTTCAATAAAAGCAGTTTGTGCAGAAAAAAATTTAGAATTTCACCTATGAGTAAGAAAACCCCACAGGTGGGTTCCCCTCTTCCTGTTCCCACATTCCTCTATTCCTCTCTCCAGCTCAGGGAGGGCTGCTGAACCTCATCTTGACAGTTACGGTTTCTGGCTGTGCTCACCTTCTCTTCCCACAGACATCCCAACCAAGTGAATTCCATGTAGATTGTTAAACATTCTACTCATAACTTGGAAGCAGAAATTACTCTTCCTCTTTTTGAACGTCCATGCAAATCAGTTTGCTTTGGAGGATTTTAATTTTTTTTAAGAACTCCCCAATTCTTTTGTATGATGATTTTCCTGAGGATTTTGTACCATTTCAACTGGCAAAACTATAAGATTCCCTCTTGCCATTTTATGTCACATCTGTGTTCTTTTGTTTCCACTTAAATCTTTTATTTTCCAGATTAGCAGCCTTACTGCACAACATGCCAGTTCTAAAGTAAATGATATGTTGGGGGAATTAATTTAATTAATTTAAGCTGCTATAATTTATTCTTTTTACTATGTATTCCTTTACTTAAATATTTTCTTTCATTAGAATACAATTTAGGACTTTGGAATTATTATTTAGCAATTTTTGTTTGCTTATTAACTCAGAGCAGATTGTTTTTCTTTGTAGATTACCAAAATGGTAATGTTTCACACTAAGTTTCTCTTCTTTTGCAACACAAACTACTAGATGTTCTTTTAGTAATTAGTATGATTTGGAAACTCTGAACATGAATACCTTTTTTCAGTTAACAAATACTCAGAGAATAGCATGACATGGAAAAAATCCCTTGCTGGGAAAAATTTTCCTGAGTTTATTCTTGATTACAAATCTGAAATAAATTCATGAATTCAGTAAGAAATGATTATTCAGTGTTTATTATGTGCCACACACTGGTCTAAATACATTGGCTACATCAATGAGCAAAACTGGTAAAATTTCCTGTCTGCAAAGGGCTTATGCTACATATTCTAGCAGAGAGGGAGAAGTAAGAAACAAAACATATAATAAGTGGTAAGGGCTCAGGGAAAAATAATAAAGCAAGGTAATGGAAATGGGAGTAGGCAGGGAGTGGGTTCCAATATTAGATTTGGTTGTCTGGGTGTGTTTCCCTGAGTAATGACATTTGGGAGGAATGTCTATGCAAATCACCTGAGAATCTCGTAAGCCACTGTGGGGCCTTTGGCTTCACTCTGAGTAAAATGGGGAGCTATCACAGGGTTAGTGCACAGGATGAGATGCTGAAACATATGTTAAAAGGATCAAGTGGCTCTTGATGACCCATAGACTGTGGGGAAGATAAGCCAGACGTGGAAGTGTGTAGACTAGTTAGATGACTGATGAGTTAGTCCAGGAGACAGGTGATGGTGCCTGGGGAATCAAGGCTGTAGCCATGGAAGCGTATATTTAGAAAGTAGAACCAACAGAACTTTCTGACAATTTTGATATGGGTTGCAAGAGAAAAAGAGTCAAGAATGACTCAGAGCTTTTGGCCCAATTAACTAGAAGGATGGAATTACCTTCAGTCAGGAGGGAAAGATGTTTGGGATGCATAGTTTTGGGGGAGAAACAAGGAGTTTGGTTTTGAACATATTAAGTTTGAAATACAGTTGAACTTCTGTAACTTGACCACCCAAGGGACTGTAACAAACTGGTCAACATACAGAGGTGTTCAACATAAGGAACTAGGCTTACTGTACTTATACATACTTGTGGTGCATGTACAGTCTATGGAAATTAGGCCAACTTAAGGAGGTCAATGTAAGGAGATGGTCAACTCCAGAGGTTCTACTATGTATTACATCTCTAAGTGGGAAAACCAACTAGGCAGTCAGAAACACAAATTGGAGCTGAGGAAGGAGGGTTCAATTAGAGATATGAATGTAGAGTTATTGACGTCAGAAGGGAATTCCAAGCTGTGTGACTGGGGAAACTGATTGGAGGGAATGCATTTGGTAGCTGGAAAGGCCAGAAAGGCAGTTTCCTAAGAGGAAAGAGTATTTGCTGCTGTCAAATGCTGCTGAGAGCTCAATTAAAGACCAACAAGTGTTCAGTGTATTTAGCAATGCGGACGTCATCAGTCACCTTGGCAATATCAGTTTCAGTGATGCTTTGGAAGTAAAATCCTGATTCAATTAAATTTAAAATAAAAGAGGAACCAAGGAATTGGAGACAATGCGTATACAAATTCTTTCGAGATGTTTAGATGCAAAAGGGAGAAGAGAAATGGGATAGGGAAAGAAGAGTCAGAGAATTTTCATTCCTTAAAATGAGAGAAATGTTTTAAAAATTGGTGATGGCAATAATCCAGTAGAGAGAGGGAAAGAGATGATATAAGACAGGGATAATTGCTGAATTACTGTTTGAAATGAGATGTGATCTAGTGTAAGTGGAAGGATGGGCTTCAGGTGAGAACCTGGATAGTTCAACCATTGTAGACACAGGCAGGCAGGAAGAGTACCTGGGTACAGATTCATAAGCAGGTGAATTTGGTGTTTCTATGTGCTTTCACTTTTTTTTTTAATTTAGTAAAGGGAACATTTATTCATTATGGGGCTATAATTAAGAAGCACCCACTCACCCAGAAAGACAACTCCAAGAAAGAATTTGTCACTCTATGATCCTGTTTTAGAAGGAATTGATCCATTTCTTTTTCATTGTGGTTTAGACTTGTACCCTTAGTTTTTCTAGTTTTAATTTCACCATATTATTTGCAATTATAGCAGTCCAGCAATTCTCCTTCCTCTGTGGGCTTGGTGTATGTCAATACTCATGGTCACGCCCACACTCCACCCAGTTCTACTTCCTCTGTGCGGCTTCTCTTCCTTCGACCTGTCATTTCTACGGTAGTCTCCATCATTTCAATTTCTTCAGCTGCGAGAAAGGGAGACAATTTGTGAGCTACCTACAAGGCTTACAGTTTTGATAAGTTGAAGAAGTGACATGTTCTTAACCCATTCAAAGAAAGAATGGAATGGGAAAGTAGGAGGTGGCACAGGAGAGGAAAGAAAGGGAAGACGGGAAGTCAACTGCTTTCCTATTTGCTTAGGCTGGCCCCCTACTATGTAATTTCAAGGCTTTATATGTATACAAGTTGCCAATTTTTTAAAACATGAGGGTGCTCAGGAACAGGCACAGTGTAAGGCTCTATGGTACAACTACAACTTGGACTATACCTAACAAATGCAAACAATGTACTCTAATTGTCTGTAGCCTCGTATTAATCTGAAATTTTAAAAAACCGCGAAGGTGTTCTGGATGTTGCATACTGTATTAGCTGTAGTAGTAAC
Source organism: Arctocebus calabarensis (assembly GCA_963573935.1). Taxonomy (NCBI): domain Eukaryota; kingdom Metazoa; phylum Chordata; class Mammalia; order Primates; family Lorisidae; genus Arctocebus; species Arctocebus calabarensis. The sequence goes on along the minus strand of CAUYON010102135.1, from coordinate 15,873 downwards.
AGAGCCACACGAAATTAAGAAATTTGGTCACACTTATAATAGGGGGACATACTTAGGTAACATTTACTGATCAATACCTAAGGTCTAGGCACCTAGCTAAGCCCTTCCCTTACATTATCTCATTTTATTCTTGCCTTTATTATAACCTGTGATATGTTATTATTCCCATTTCAGAGATGAGGAAACCAAGAGGAGGAAGTAAAGAGAGAGAAGAGGAGGAGGGGGTCTTAAATAATTTGGAATCCTTCATTATTATGGCCAATTTTCAAGCAAATATATTCTATGTTTATTTGTTTATGGTCATGCAGACACAGCCGTATTTGGCTTCTTTCCCCCAGGGCTAGTTTTCACTTTAGAAGGAATTTATTAGAGTATTACTTATAAGCTACCCCAGTGCATTTGGGATCAATTTATGAAGTTTGATTACTGTACAGATTTTTCAAAAAATACATTTACAGATTACTGGAACTCATATTGCTTACTATATGGTAGGCATTCTACCTATCACAGGTAATAGAAAAAGGAAGAATATAAAGTCACTCCTCCAAGGAGCTCAAATTCTTCTCTAGTAAAGTCAATCCTTCATTTGTTCAAAGTGTTATTAAGTGGCTTAGAGCATGCTAAGGGCAACAGTTTATATAAGAATAAATCAGCTTAGAATTATAGTACTTGGTAAAAGGAGATGGACAAATAAGGGCTCTCTCTTACATGGAGCTTTCAGACAGTACTGTGATTAAGTGCTTGAACTGCTAGAGCCAGGTCACCTACCTTCAAAGTCTAGCTCTGCCAGCTGAAGGCTGAGTAGTTAGTGAGATAGTTGCATAAACTCTTTAAGGCTTTGTTTCCCATCTATAAAAAAAAAAGCATAGTATCTCATACGATTGCTGTGAAGTCTAAAAGTGAATATATGTAAAGAATTTAGAACAGTATCTGTGAATTTGGTTATTATTGTGACACAAATTTACCACATGCAATTGTCAATTCCTGTCTGTAACAACTCAACAAAGGATAGTGAATCCTCTACACATTTTTGTTGAATAGAACTTTCTTGAAGTCTTACTGTTTTTCCCTATAGACAGGTCTAGAGTGGCCTCAGATTCCTTTTTTATCATATTTCTTAGTTTTGAGCCTTGTGTCACACCAGTTATTGCCCTCTGCTGCCTCCTTCCTGGTTGTTTTTTGATGAAAAAAGGAAAGCTGGAAGTTTTTTTGTTTTTGTTTTTTTTGCAGTTTTTGGCCAGGGCTGGGTTTGAACCCACCACCTCCGGCTTATGGGGCCGGCACCCTACTCACTGAGCCACAGGCACCGCCCTGCAAGTTTTTTTTACATCCTAGATCATCGGTTATTTTTTATTACTTGTCATTGGCAGAGTTCTTACTAGTTTAATTTAATACTAATTCTTATCTTTTCTATCTTTTGAATGTTTGTATCCTCTCAAAATTCAAACGCTGAAATCCTAATCCCTAAAGTGACAGTGTTAGGAGGTGCTGCCTTTGGGAGTTTATCATGTCATGATAGCAGAGCCTTATGATAGCAGAGTGAATGGGTTTGGTACAAATGAGGCCTGAGAGAGACCCCTCATCCTTTCCACCATGTGAAACACAGTAAGAAGGCACCCTTTATGAACCAGGAGGACCCTCACCAGACACCGAATCTGCCAAGGCCTTCATCTTGGACTTCACGACCTCCAGAACTGTGAGAAATAACTTCAATGAAATCAGTCCTCATCTCTACTCTGCCAGAGAAGGTAGATCTAATGGACCGGGGAAGAGCATTGAAATGATGCCTCTCCATTGGGAATCATAATGTGGCTCAGGGCCTGTAGCTCAGCGGCTAAGGCACCAGCCACATGAACAGGAACTGGCGGGTTCCAACCCAGCCCAGGCCTGCCAAACAACAATGATAACTACAACCAAAAAATAGCCGGGCATTGTGGCAGGTGCCTGTAGTCGCAGCTACTGGGGAGGCTGAGGCAAGAGAATCATTTAAGCCCAAGAGTTTGAGGTTGCTGTGAGCTGTGACACCATGGCATTCTACCGAGGGCAGTAAAATGAGACTCTGTCTCAAAAAGTAAATATTTCTGACATAGTTTTTGCACAAATATCCTTAAGATATAAATTTCTACATGTGAATTGCCTGTTCAAAGAAAGCACATCTACTTATTTTTATCAACAGTCTCAAATCATCCTCAAAAAGGATTTGTCCAATTTTGTGTTTGTTTTTATTTGATTGCTTTCTATTACTTTTTTTCTCAATTTACACCAGTCTAGAAATAATTTTCTTTTTAAAATCTAAAATCAGTTTAAAACCTAGGGAAGATCAAAAAGTGGACAAAGTACAGAAGACTGCTCGGTACAAACAGCACAACGTTCCGAATTAATCACAATATTGCGATGTTTTCAATCAAAATATCACAGCACTAGTTGTTAACAGTTTTAAAACGGCTTTAACCTCTTAGATCAGCAAATCTGAGGCTTATTATTAAGCCCACACCCATCCTCCTTGGCAAGGCCTGTGAAGTAGATACTGCTGACATGAGATCACCAGGTACCCATTATCCAAGGTTAAATTTTACTTTTTTTGGAGACAGAGCCTCAAGCTGTCGCCCTGGGTAAAGTGCCTTGGTGTCACAGTTCACAGCAACCTCCAACTCTTGGGCTTAAGTGATTCTCTTGCCTCAGCCTCCCAAGTAGCTGGGACTACAGGCGCCCACACAATGCCAGGCTATTTTTTGGTTGTAGTTGTCGTTGTTTGGCAGGCCCAGGCTGGATTTGAACCCGCCAGCTCTGGTGTATGTGGCTGGCACCTTAGCCGATTGAGCTACAGGCGCCAAGCCCCAAGGTTTAAATTTTATCACCTCCTCTCCGATTCTTTCCTGAACCCCTAGAAAACCATTCTCTGTAGTGCCTTTTTACATCCAAACCGACTTCTCATTGTTCACAGAAACACGAGGTGTCAAGATGAAAGGAAACCTTTGAACCATACATTCTGTTGGAACCAAGTAATTCCAACCATCCCGCCTTACTTCGGTTCTTGGCCCCTGCCTCTCCCCAACCACAAAAAAGATCGCAAAGAAACCTCCATCTTACAACCACCACCAAAAAAATGGGTGAGTGGCTGGGACCATCAGGATGGAAAACGCTCTTAGCGGACAATAACCTTTTCATCTGCCTGCTTCAGTTAAGACATTTCTGGCAAAAAGGAATGGGGACAAAGGTGCAGACTCAGAAAAAAATAAGGACTGACTCTAGGATACAGCTTTAACAGTAGAGGCTGAACAAATGAAGTTGAGAAAGTATTCATGCCAAGGTACAGTTGTGTCCCCAAATCCTTGCTACTTCCTCCTTAGAGTTGGGGCGCGCTTAAATGACTTTTTAACATGACCCACCCCACCCCAAGTCTTAATATCGGCGTTTTTAGTCGGCAGGCTTGACTCCTTCGCCCAGGACTGGCGACAGCGCCTGCCTGGCACCAAGCCCTGCCCAGGTGGGCGTCTGAGCGGTAAGTGTCACAGCGCCGGCCACAGACCGCTGCCCTCCTTCCCCGCGCCCAGCGCCCGCTCGGCGCCTAGCCGCCTCGCCGCCAGCCCCGGGCCCCGTCGGGTCGCCCGGCCCGCGGGCTGCGGAAGCGCGGCGACCCGCGGCCGGCGCGGCGGGGCAGCGGGGAAGAGCTGGCAATCACATGGAGGCCCGGGCCCGCCCCATTGGCTGCAGCCGGGCCAGTCGCGGCGCTCGCCGGCTGCGGTTGGTCCCAGAGCTGCAGCGCCTGCACGGGCCCGGAGTCCATGTTACGCTTTGTCTAATTCCCCTCGTTACAGAGTCATGTGCTGCTGCTCCCGTCGCCGCCGCTGCCGCCGCCCGTGGTGCCCCGGCTCCTCCGCCGCGCTTCGAGGTGGCAGCCGCGGGCGGGGCCGCGGGAGCAGGGTCCAGGGCGCCGCGCGCCTTCGCCGCCCCGGCGCGTCCCGGAGCAGCCGCCGCCCGCCGCAGGTGATGCCGCCGCCTGCCGCCTCAGCTTAAGCCTTGGCTCGGCGGCCGAGCTGCCCCTCAAGGTTGGTGCGCACGGCTGCGGGCAGGGGCCGGGGCTGCCAGGGAGGGCGACGCGCAGGTGGAGCGGCGCCGGAGCCGAGGCGCGCCACCCGGCGCGGGCCCGAGCGGAGGCCGGGCCGGGAACTCAATTAGGGAGCGGCAGAGGGGGTCGGGCGGAGGTGGCGACGAGCGGGGCCGGGCTGCCGTTGCCCCTGCCGGGGCCCGGGAGCTGGTTCCGCTTTCGGCAGTGTGCGGCCGCGGGCTGTGGGCCCCGAGAGAGGGGCGTGCGGACTCCCGGACTCCTGTCCCCTCCCGCGCGCTCCTTGCTCTCGCCTTCCTCTGCCCCATCGCAGAGGCTGGGAGAGCCGGTTACAGCCCCGCCGCTACCTCCCGGAGGCGGCTGTTGGTGTCTGGCCTTGCTGGCCGGGTGCCCATAAGGTCAGCCCTTTAACTTCCCCAGGAACGCATCCCCGCCGCCTCCTTCCCGCGCCGGGTGGGCTGCGCGGGGAGCCCGGCGGGCTGGGGCGGGGAGGCGAAGGCCCACGCCCCGCCCCCGCGCCCGTGGGAGGAGCCGGCGGCCCGCAGGTGCACCCAGCCCGCCGCGGGCCATCTCCGGGTTGGGTACCGGTATAATCCGCTTCTAGCTTGTTTGGAGGCGTGGGCTCTTGGGAGCGGGACTTCTGCTGGTATCCTATACGGGGGCTTGGAAAAGAGAATTGAGGGTGATTGCCCAGAGGACCATCACCTTCCTCCACTGGAAGGGTGGTAGGGCCTTTCCCCTTCGTGTTCCCCTTTATTTGGGGTATCCCTTGCAGATAAAGAAATGAGATGTTGTGATTTTTGAAAAAGCCAGCCGCAGTGAAGAAGAACGGCTGCAGGCCGAGGGGAGGAGAGGTAGGTCCCTGCTGGAGATGAAGAGGTGGGTGTGAGGTCCCTGGAGCACGCACTTGGGGTGTGTGTGGCCGAAAGTGGAGAGGCGTGGTGTGGGGAAGAAAACCGAGTGAAGATGAGAGGAAGCCCGCGCTCAGGAGGTAGGCAGAGAGAGGGGGATAGGTAGTGGGGTGTTCTAGCCAAATGTGGGGCCCAACTTGAGCCGCTTGGGCTCATACTTGGCCCTTTTGCTTTGCGGATTTCCTACCTCTTGATTTTGGAAAGTATTTTTGTTGGACAAGAAAAGCTATGAGGACGTATTTTGGAAGAGATATAGCTGATTTCTGGAAACTTTCCTTGGCAGCTTTAATAATAAAATTCCATTCAGGCAGCATTTATTGAACACCTATTATGTGTTCCCTGATAGACGTTCGAAGAGTCTGGACAGGCAGGGAATTCCCATCTGCAGTGATGGTGAGGACTGTTTACCTCTGAGCGCAGAGACCGACAGTGATTCAGACCTTCCTTGCAAATGCTCTTTGGGCCTCTGCTTCTTAGAGACCTGTGGGAAGAATCTGGCACCATAACCAGTAAATGGGGTCTTCAGACACCATTTATTTTTACCCTCCACAAATATTGACCAGATGCCTGCTGTCAGCTAGGTCAGGGTTCAAGTTCCTGTGTCTCCTGTTAGTCACCAAATAACTAAATCCCTGTTAAAATTCAAGTGCAAGATAAGGAAGAACCTGAGATTAAGATTAGGTGGTTAAAATAGGAGTCTGGGAAAGTTGATATGGAGGGTTGGGTCTCTGTATGTTACATATTTACATAGGGAGCCCTCCCCAAAAGTATTTGGTAATCCATGGAGCTGGAAAAAATCTAAAATCTTAAAGTGACATAATTTATGTATGTATTTGAGCATTCTTAGATTTATCTTTTTTTATCCTGTGAGTATGTAACTTTTGTTGCCTAAAACTTAACGGATGGGAAGGATGAAGAGGAGACTGTCCTTAGGTGACTCCCCCCTTCCCTTACCCTGTGATGTAGCCTATGATGCAACAGTTAAAGTATTGAGCCATATTTGTATCTTTTTCTCCCTGCTCTATTTTCCACTGTTTAAAAAACTTGACCAAAACCTGGCCTTTCCCCCCCTTAATTGTAATGTTGTACAGAGCTTTTTAAAAATTAATTTTAGAAATTGCTTTTGTATCGTCGTGTCCAAATAGTTGGATTGTCTTGGTGGGTATGTTTTGGAAATTACACTAGATTCCATTTACAGTAATGAATATAAATTGGCACTAACTCTTCAAAGAAAGTCAAAGTTTTGTCAGAACTTTGGACTCAGGATCACATGTTCTTGAAATGATAGTTTGTAAGGGATTTCTCTTATTTTTAATTGAAGCTGGAATTTGACATTCTAAGAAACACCAGTTGATAAATTTATTAGTACCAGCAGTAAGTAGAGACTAGAGTGGGTGCTGTGTGACCTCAACAAGGAAGGAAAAGAATCTAGTAGTAATCACAGATCAGATAAGACAGGTATACTTAAAGACACCAGAAGCAAACAATTCCACTTTTCTAAGAATGGAAACTGTTTGGAGCCCAATGAAGATATTGTACATGCTGGGAGAGGAGCATAAAGCTAAATTCACTTTTGACAGTAGTCAGAGATGTGGAGCAAAAAAATAAGATAATGAAGGAAGGTAGAGGGAGTCTAGTTAGTGGAAAACTTAACTGCAAGTCAGTGGTGTTAATCATTTGCCTCCAGACCAGTGGTTCCCAGCAGGGGGAGATTTTGCCTCCTATCAGACATTTAGCAATGTCTGGAGACATTTTTGGTTATCTAGCTAGGGGCAGGTGCTACTGGCATTTAGGGGATAAGAGGCCAGAGATACTATTCAAACATACTGCAGTACATAGGACATCATCCTTCCTACCTCCACCAAACAAAGAATGATCCTGTCCAAAATGTCAGTAGTGCTAAGGCTGAGAAAGTCTATCCTAGGCATTGAAGCTGAATGCCACTGTGGCATTCTGAAAATGAAGTTACATCTCACAACAGGCCTTGAAAGAGAGTTTCTTGACATCTGAGGAAGCATAACATTGAGGTTAGAAAGCCAGTACAGGAGACTTCTGTGTTCAGGCCTGAAGTGATTAGGGTCTGGGAAAGTCCTAATCAAAAGAAAAGGGGCAGTTTCAAGGGAGATCATAGCAGATGGACTAGTAGGGCAATATAATTTTGGGACAAGTGGGAAATCATACCATCAGAATTGGCATTTTAAAGAGGCCCTGGTCTAACTTCCTTTTTTTTTTTTTTTAAATGTTTTTTTTTTTTTAGAGACAGGGTCTTGCCTGTCACCTGATGGGAGAGTGCAGTGCCATGATCATAGCAACCTCAAACTCCTGAGCCCAAGCCATCCTTCTTCCTCAGCCTCCCGAGTAGCTGGGACTATAGGTAGGAACCATCACACCTGGCTAATTTTTCTATTTTTTTGTAGAAAAGCCTCAGTCTTGCTCAGGCTTGTCTTGAACTCCTGGCTTCATGTAATTCTCCTGCCTCGGCCTCTCAAAGTGCTAGGAATATAGGCATAAGCCACTGTACCTGTCCTTAACTTTTATACTTTGGTTAATTTTTATACTTGCCAGGTAGCCTTTGTTTAAATAGCCCAGAGACAGTGAATTCTAATTGTGAAGACGTGTCATCCTTAGACTATTAGTATTGTTATTTGAGATAGAGGGTGGCCCTTTGAAACTTTGTTCCATTGATTTTGTTCTTGAGCTGCCCACTTGCACAGTATTATCCTTTGAATGCTAGAAGAGGGTATGATGTCCCCTTCCCCCCAATTAACTTTTCTAATGCAAACTTGGACATGGTTTCTAGATGTCATCTCAAGTTTGTCAGCCTCTTTCATGGAGCGTCTGGAATTGAATATAGTAATTGAGATGTGAACTGCTCAACAAAGAGTATAGTGGGACAACTCTTTACTAAGACCTAGGCATTGACCTATACTTCTTACAGCGTAAGCTTACAACTGTCTTTTTTTTTCTTTTTTAAAGCAGTGCCTAGCACTGACTCCCGTATTAAATAGTCAAGTACGGATAGTCAAACTCCCAGATATTAGCAGTATGTATGGGACAATTTTTTTTTTTTTTTTGAGACAGAATCTCACTTTGTCGACCCAGTTAGAGTGCGGTAGCTTCACAGCTCACAGCAACCTCCAGCTCTTGGGCTGAGGCAATTCTCTTGCCTCAGCCTCCCAAGTAGCTGGGACTGCAGGCACCCACCACAACGCCCGGCTATTTTTTTGTTGTTGCACTTTGGTTGGGGCCCTACTCACTGAGCCACAGGCGCTGCTCTGGGGCAATGTTTTTTCTCTGGAAAGTTGAGTGGAAGTTTTTTATTGTTCCTTTTCAATGTGGGGCTTATTTATATTAGTCCAGTTTTCCAGCCTTTTGAGAATTTTGGGTTTTGATTCTGCCTTTTAATTATATTAGAAATAGAGAATGACACTTTGGAGTGACTTGACTTAGTGTTACATCTAACCTAGTGGTTTGGGCACTGCTGGTCCTGTGTCATCATGGAGGCAGGGTGGGTGAGAGGTATTGAATGATGGATGGAGGTGAGTTCCAGGGACTAATTAGCCCTTAGTTTGGGGGCTTTGTTTTAATTTTTTTGAGACAGAGCCTCAAGCTATCACCCTGGGTAGAGTACTGTGGCATCACAGCAACCTCCAGCTCCGGGGCTTAAATAATTCTCCTGCCTCTGCCTCCTAAGTAGCTGGGACTACAGGCGCCCATCACAACGCCCGGCTATTTTTTTTTTTTGGTTATAGTTGTCATTGTTGTTTGGTAGGCCTGGCTGGATTCAAACCCACCAGCTCTGGTGTATGTGGCTGGTGCCTTAGCCGTTTGAGCCACAGGCACCGACCCTAGGTTGGGGGCTTTTGAGGAATTTGTATTTGTGGCCAAACTACATTACATTTAGCTCTTGAAATGATTGCACTTGAGGTGCCATTTTGAAATTGTTTGAGTCTGTTGTAAGCTTTTTTTTTTTTTTTATAGAGACAGAGTCTCACTTTATCACCCTCGGTAGAGTGCCGTGGTATCACACAGCTCACAGCAACCTCCAACTCCTGGGCTTAGGTGATTCTCTTGCCTCAGCCTCCCGAGTAGCTGGGACTACAGGCGCCCGCCACAGCGCCCGGCTATTTTTCTGTTTTGCAGTTCAGCCGAGGCTGGGTTTGAACCCGCCATCTTTGGTATATGGGGCCGGCGCCCTACTCCATGAGCCACAGGCGCCGCCCTGTTGTAAGCTTTTAAGATCTGTCCTCTATTCTCTGGGGGCTTTGTAATTCTGCATAGATCTCTAAAAGAGTTTCTGATGTTTTAAGCAAATTTAAAGGTTGCCAAATCAGAGTTTTAAAATATGTGAGGAGATAGTCAGGATAACTGGCAAAAACCACATACAGACTTGGTTCTCACTCAGGCTAAGCTTTGTTTTCTTTCCTTTTTTGCTAGTATGCCCCAAATACTTAATTAGCAATGGCTTTATGTTTAAGGAAAGAGAGCGGATTGAGGCTTAGAAACAAACCTTTTTCCCGGAACTGGGCTTTAACTTGTCATAGTGTAATTTCATCCTCAACTTGGATTTCACATCTGCACTGAGAAGTCATTAGGAAATTACTATTCCCGGTTTCTTTTGAAGCAGGCAAGTTCGACATCTCCAAATGTTCTAGATCTGCCCAACAAACTAGATTTAAAGAAGGTACTTGGTTTGGGTTGTAGCTATCTCAATGTCGAAGGAGAGCTAGAGCAGAATTCCAGATCTCATAGCCAACATGTGCAACCTCTTTGTTATGAATGTCCGTCATGGCCTAATCCTTTGTTGATGTGTTGTCTGTCCACATGGTACAGTCTGCTTGGTCTCACTTCTGCACTGGGTCACCTGGGAAGCCTGTTTGTATCCTCTGGAGATAAAAGATATTCCTATGAAAAAAGAAGGGATGTTTTGTGAATATGTGAGATTTCTTGATGGAAAAACCACTGACAACTTTAGATACTGTCCTTTTATATTTTCAAAGGCTGGTCAAAGTTGAAGGCACCTTGCTTGGAATTAAGCATGCAGTTGTATCGCTTGAATAAAAAAATAGAATGCTATAGCTGGAAGGTACCAATCTTTAAATTTTATAGCTGAGAATATCCACACACAGGAAAATGATGTGAATGGCTTAAGTAGTGACAGAGGGGGCATTAGGGTCTGTGTGCCTTAAAGACCACAAATAAAAGCTGAGGATAATGATTCCTTTTCTGCTTAGAGGTGTGTAAACAGTGGGGTCCCTCAGGTCTTATTTACATAATTGATCCAAAAGATGGAACTCACAGTGGAATTTCTAGGTTTACAGATGACAATAAGCCCTTTTGGGTTATGAAATAGCTAACCTGTGGGGATTTACTCCAGGGAAACCATACTAGGATGTGTTAGTCATCCGAAAATTTGCAGGTGAGTTTCTTTGTGGGTCAGTATGAGGTTGGATATTAAGGGAAATTATAGAATTATCATGGGGTGGTGTTTTATTGAGAAAACCCAGGAAAAGGCTCTGCAAGTATTTTTACAATATTGTCCCAATTTCCTTTTGTAGATGAAAAGGACAGGACTTGCTAAACTTCATCAAAAAGATTTTGGCGAAAACCCTAGGAAACTGTCTTGAGTTTTGCTCTGTTCAAAGTCATGGGCACCTAACTTCAGGAAAGACACTGGAGCTGAAATGAGCATTGCTATGGCCTCTGGAAAATGTGTATATTCCTGTTCAAATGTCAGCTTCATGAGGACAAGGTCCTTGCTCATCTGCTTCTCTGATAAAAAATATTAGATTTCTAGCATCTGGAAAGGGTCAGCTGAATGGTGTTATTGGATAGGGCATAGGCAGCCTTGATTGTTCACTTAATTCCAGTTAGCCCGAATGGGATATTTTAATTGTCTGCCTCCTCCTGTCTATTCTCTAGTACTCTGGCAGTGTGGTGAAGGCAGGGAAGGATATACCTGCCTTGTTCTCCGCTGATTTTCTAGTGCCTTGCACGTGGCAAGCCCTTGATTAGTATTTGTTGCTCAGAGGAATGAAGGAAGAGATGGTTCTCAAGGCTTTATAAAACATACATTCAGGATGGATGCAAAGAAATGTGTTTTTTTAACCCTAGAATCAGTCTGGGAAATACTTTAAAAATACATATGTCCTTTCCCCATGGATGTTGACTCAGACTCTGTGGAGGTGGAGTTTAGTTTAGAAAATACTCTCCATCCCCTAAGTGATCCTGATGTGCAGCCAAGGCTGAGAATCATCTCACATAGTCGTACACAGAGGCTGGGGACTGCCTGCAGATACCTTCAAGAGGTTTTGACGTACTGGGTGGCTGACAAGCCCATAATTGGTTAAGAAAAGCAAGGCACTTCACTGATACATCACTGTCCTCGGAAGGCGATGACCCAGATGGTAGGTGGTCCACGATGTGGCCTTTGGTACCTCCGTGAGTAGTGCATCCTGCACTGGTGGCCACCTGAGACTTGATCGGGACCACTCTCAGTCCGTTCCTCAGCACTCATTTCCCGAGTGGGTCCCTGAGGACAGATACCAGCCCATGGAGAAATGAGAAGAAAAAAGACAATACAGTAAGCTTTTCAGTTTCAGTTTTAGTGCTAAGTTTATCCAATATAAGGGCTTTTTTTTTTTTTTAAACAATGGATTTCCTTTCCTTCTTTGAGGGTTTTTTTGAGAGTTTAGTTTTCCATTTTATGAAAGGATAGTGATGATTTTTTTGCTGTCATTTCTTGGTCTGGCTTTAACTTGGCAACTTTATTAATATGAAAGTCTCACTTTTAAATTTTTACTGGTATGTGAAATCAAAATTTGGGGACTACTTCTGCTGTGAGGTTCTCAAGACATCTGTATTCCCCCCTTGACACCTGCTATTGGGTATGGCTCTCAAATGTGGTGTTAGATTCCATTACAAGCATTTTTTCTTTTATTCCTCCTCTGCTTGCTGGTAATAATTAGGAACATTGCCAGAGAAGCCTTTTCTTCCCCAGCAACACAGAAATCCCATTGCTGTATCTTTTTTTTTTTTTTTGAGATAGAGCCTCAAGCTGTCACCCTGGATAGAGTGCTGTGGCATCACATCTCACAGCAACCTCCAATTCCTGGGCTCAAGCGAGTCTCTTGCCTCCGCCTCCCAAGTAGCTGGGACTACAGGCGCCTGCCACAATGCCTGGCCATTTTTTTGTTTGTTTGTTTTGGTTGCAGCCGACGTTGTTTGGCGGGCCCGGGCTGGATTCGAACCCGCCAGCTCAGGTGTACGTGGCTGGCGCCTTAGCCCATTGAGCCATAGGCGCCGAGCCCCCATTGCTGTATCTTAACATCAATAAATAGCACTGCAGTGAGTTCTACTGAGCAGGGTGAAGACAGGGTGTGCAGGTACTCCGCTCGGACAGCCACTGGCAGAGAAAAAGCCTGCCCTCCAAAAGAAAGCATGCCCCCCAAGAAAGCCTGCCCCCACAAAGAAAGCCTGCTCCTCCAAAGAAAGCCTGCCCCTCCACATCTCATGCTTTTTTTTTTGTTTTTAAACAGAGTCTCACTGATGCCCTCAGTAAAGTGCAATGGCATCATAGCTCACAGCAGCATCATACTCTTGTGCTTAAGAGATCCTCTTGCCCCATCCTCCTGAGTAGCTGAGACTACAGACACCTGCTACAATGCTCAGCTATTTTTAGAGACAGGGTCTTGGTTTTTGCTCAGGCTGGTCTCAAACTTGTGAGCTCAGGCAATCCACCTACCTTGGGCCTCCCAGTGTGCTAGGATTACAGGTCTGAGCCATTGCATAAGCTTCAGATCTCATGCTTTGGAGATAGGACAGTTGGGTGTGAAATGCCATCACTCAATATTCTCTTCACTGGTTGTTCCCAGCCCAAGTTGAGGAAATGTTTCAAAATTAAGTCTTAGGAAAATGGTCCCCATGATGCTTATTCTCAGATACAGTTGTTTCTAAAATTAATTGGTTGAGAAGAAGTTGGACAATTTATGGAATTCCCAAAGTTACAACAACAATTTTTTAGACATTTACTGATTGTCCAAATCTATACCCTGGAATTTTCAGGCATTCTCATTTAATCCTCAAAACAATCCTGAATGAAAAGCAGATTATTCTTTCTTTACAGATGAGGTGGTCATGTCATTTGCAAAAACATCACACAGAAGTGGCGGAGATGGAATTTGAAACCAGACTTATATCAAACTGTTTTCTTTTATCTACTTGTCTTCTTTCTCATTTCTGTACTTAGATGTCTTTGTTTCATTATTTATAATACCTATTAGGATTTCTATTACACAAAGAAGAGAGCAGATTTTGAGGTCTAAAGGGACCTTGACACTGACCTAGTTAGCACTTCTCATCTGGAGAGTGAGGCTGTAGTGGTGTCTGGGTCGTTGGGCTTCCAGACCAGTGCTCTTGTCACCCCATGATGGGTTTGGAAAATGTTAACCTGTTGGTAAGACCAAGTAAGAGAAAATTTATCCCAGAATTGAGAAAGTAACTTTTAATCATTTAATTATTTTGATATTTTTTTCTGTTTCCTTTCTCTTTTGTCACCAATGTTGATGAAAGACTGCCACTTGTAATAGCTCACAGTAGGCACCTGCCTCCTGAGTCTGACCCTACGGTAACAATGTAAATCTGTTATGTAAAGATATAGCTAATATTTCCTAAGGTGTCATGTCTTAGCTAAATGAATGCCATAACAAATATATGCAGTCAAAATACTCATCCACATCCACAAAGTAAAAAGAAGGAATAAGTAAGTTTCCATATATCTATCATATTCATAGCCTGTTTTATTTATGCACTTATTATACTCAAGTATAATGGCTTCTGTGGAGCAAATTTATTCTGTTAAAGTTTCTGCTTTAAAGGTTTGTTTTTCATATTAATATTTAGGCAATATTAACCGGGCGTTGTGGCGAATGCCTGTAGTCGCAGCTGAGACAAGAGAGAGAATGGCTTGAGTCCAAGAGTTTGAAATTGCTGTGAACTGTGATGCCACGGTACTCTACCGAGGGCGACAAGTGAAACTCTGTGTCAAAAAATATATATATATTTAGACAATAGGTTGTGCACATTGGCTTACGCCCAATCCTAGCACTCTGGGAGGCTAAGGTGGATCCCTTGAGCTCAAGAGTTCAAGACTAGCCCGAGCAAGAGCAAGACCCTGTTTCTATTAAAAATAGAAAAATTAACCAGGTATTGCGGCAGGCACCTGTAGGCCCAACTACTTGGGAGGCTGAGGCAAGAGAATCACTTGAGCCCAAGAGTTTACTGTGAGCTATGATGATGCCACAGCATCCTACCCAGGGTGACAGACAAAAAACAACCCCCAAACAACGTTTAGGCAATAATCAAGTTCAAATTGGGAAGTGGGCTGCAGCGTTATACATCTCACACAAATACACCCCTTTCTACACGAGTGCATGCGTGCATGGGTGTGCAGACACACACATACGCAGTTGTGCTTTTTCTTTAACTTAGTTCCTTTAAAATATTGTTCTATTACAAAACATTTTCTCTTTTGCTTAGTTCTAAATTCTTTTCCTTATAGATTATTTGTACTTGGTAAATTCTGCTCCAAGCAGAAATTTTGTAATCACATCTGTAATTGCCGCACAAATCTGGGAGAGGGAGTTAGAATTGGACACTGCTGTAGCCAGGGGGTCTTAGCAAATACCAAACCTTGCTTGAAGTGGCCCTCACAGAAGATGATTTGTGGTAACCCAACTACCCACAGGGTAAGGGTAATCTGGAGGGAGTCAGGGCTGGGCCCCTGGGCTGAACTAGAAAATGGAAGCTCTGTCTCAAGTGGCTCTGTTTAGCCACTGAGCTTGTGGGACTGTGGGCCGGTGTTGCCAGATCTTTTTTTTTTTTTTTTTCCAGTGTAAGCCAGAAATCTGGATTATTATGTAAAATCTGATTTTAAAAAGTTGGCTAATTCAACATTCTAAATAAGAACTTCTTGTAGACCAAACAAAATAGCTTTGTGGGCTGGAAATAACCAGTGAGTTTAGACCCTCGGAGATAGATAACCCTTTAGTGGCCAGAGAAATGGAAGTATAGAATTTCTTTTTTTTGTTTGTTTGTTTTTTTGAGACAGAGCCTCAAGCTGTCACCCTGGATAGAGAGTGCTGTGGCATCACAGCTCACAGCAACCTCCAATTCCTGGGCTCAAGCGAGTCTCCTGCCTCCGCCTCCCAAGTAGCTGGGACTACAGGCGCCTGCCACAACGCCCGGCCATTTCTTGGTTGCAGCCGTCATTGTTGTTTGGTGGGCCCGGGCTGCATTCGAACCCGCCAGCTGAGGTGTACGTGGCTGGTGCCTTAGCCCGTTGAGCCACAGGTGCTGAGCCAACTTGTAGTATTTTAAATTGCTATAGATAAATTTTTTAAAAACTTAGAATGTATGAAACCATCATTTATTGCCATGCAAATTACAATCTTGAATGAATGTTTTTTTAAATGAAGTCTTAGAAAAATGTGTAATAAAGGTATAAAATTTTAAAATTCTGCATTAACTGAATTCTACTAAATAGGATTACCTGATGAAGCAAATTTTTCTATCAAGACCATTTGGCATACGTTAATGTGTTATTCCATTGGTGCTGGAGATGTTTGTGTGCCTGTATCAACACAATGTGACTTCACATTTCTTTTTTTTTTTTTTTTTTTTTTTTTTTTTTTTTTTTTTTTTTTATTTTTTTTTTTTTTTATTTTTTTTTTTGTTTTTTGTGTGTTTTCGGGGGGGGCGCGCGCCCCGCCCCCCCCCCCCCCGGCCTGTCTTATTTATTTCAGCTTCTTTCTTTTCTGGGCTGACATTCAGCTCATATTGAAAGGGATTCCGGCAGAGTCATCTATGAAATAGACACTAGACTGCTGGTAATGGTTT
>CAUYON010102132.1:0-17768 GCA_963573935.1 Arctocebus calabarensis | reverse complement strand
ATACCATGCTCATGGCTGGGAAGTTCAACATTGTTAAAATGTCCATACTACCCAAAGCAATGTATAATTTTAATGCAATTCCTATTTAAGCTCCATTGGCATATTTTAAAGATCTCTATAAAATAATACTTCATTTTATATGGAATAAGAAAAAATTTTGAATAGTCTAGACATTACTCAGAAATAAAAGCAAAGCATGAGGAATCAGGCTACCAGACCTGAGACACTACTATAAATCAATAGTGATCAAAACAGCATGGTACTTGCACAAAAACAGAGAGGTAGATGTTTGGAACAGAATAGAGAACCAAGAGATAAATCCAGCTACTCACCGTTACTTCATCTTTGACACAACAATTAAAAACATTCAGTGGGGAAAAGATTTCCTATTTAACAAATGGTGCTGGGTAAACTGGCTAGCGACCTGTAGAAGACTGAAACTGGACCCACACCTCTCACCATTAACTAAGATAGACTCGCACTGGATTAAAAATTTAAACTTAAGACATGAAAGTATCAAAATTTTAGAAGAAAGTGCAGGGAAAACTCTTGAAGGAATCAGCTTGGGTGAATATTTTATGAGGAGGACTCCCCAGACAATTGAAGCAGTATCAAAGATACACTACCAGGACCTGATCAAACTAAAAAGCTCTGTATAGCCAAGAATATATTAAGTATAGCAAGCAGACAGCCCTCAGAGGCTGAGGGAGAAAATAGTTTCAGGTTATACCTCCGAAAAAGGTTTTATAACCAGACATATTAGCAAGAAAAGAAGTCAAACATATTATCAAGAAAAGAACCAAGTGATCCCATCTCAGGGTGGGCAAATGACTTGAAAAGAAACTTCTCTAAAGAAGATAGGCACACAGCCTACAGACATATGAAAAAATGCTCACCATCCTTAATCATCATAGAAATGCAAATCAAAACTACTTTGAGATATCCCGTAACTCCAGTAAGATTAGCCCACATAACAAAATCCCAAAACCAGAGATGTTGTCATGGATGTGGAAAAAAGGGTACACTTCTACACTGCTGGTAGGAATGCACACTAATAGGTTCCTTTTGGAAGGATGTTTGGAGAATACTTAAGAGATCTAAAAATAGACCTACCATTCAATCCTATAATTCCCTTACTAGTTATATACCCAGAAGACCAAAAATCACATAACAAAGACATCTGTACCAGAATGTTTATTGAAGCCCAATTCATAATTGCTAAGTCATGGAAGAAGCCCAAGTGCCCATCGACCTATGAATGGATTAATAAATAGTGGTAAATGTATACCATGGAATACTATGCAGCCTTAAAGAAAGATGGAGACTTTACCTCTTTCATGTTTACATGGATGGAGCTGGAACATATTCTTCTTAGCAAAGTATCTCAAGAATGGAAGATGTATCAAATGTACTCAGCCCTATTATGAAGCTAATTTGTGGCTTTCATATGAAGACTATAACCCAACTATAGCACAAGAATATGGGGAAAGGGGCAAAGAAGGGGAGAGGAGGGGTAAAGTTGGGGTGGAGAGAGGGTAAATGGTGGAACCACACCTACGGTGCATCTTAGAAAGGTACAGGCAAACCTTACTAAATGCAGAATACAAATATCTTCATACAATAAGAAAATGCCATGAAGGCTATGTTAATCAGTTTGATGAAAATAGTTCAGATTGAATATGAAACCATCACATTGTATCCCTTGATTGCACTAATGTACACAGCTATGATTTAATAATAAAAATAATAAAAATAAAAATAGGAAAAAAAAGAGCCAAAACTTTTAAAAACATGTAAAAATGTCTAAAAAATATGACATTTGGCATTTATGTTGCTTTATACCATTTTTAATAAACATCTAGAGTCAAATAACCTCAAAGAAAATTTTTTTTAATTATTTCAAAAATATACAGCAAAGTTTATTTGAAAAAAGGAAATGGTGCAATCTAATGTGCAGGGAAACTGCATTTAAATTCTAAGGGCCTATAGAATTTATAATCCCTGTCTATTCATTTCTACCACGGTTAAAAACTGGGCAATCTGAGAAAATAAAATCAAAATCTATCCTGTGCTGTAGGCTTTGGAGACTTAGAAGACAGAAAAAAACTATTTACCAGAACTAAAAGAGTACAGAAAACAGTAAGCATAGCATTCGACTTATGGTAAAGTGGTTTTTCTCTTTTTCTTCTGAGTAGATACCTACTAATGGGATTGAGGGATCAACAGGTTTACTTTTAGCTCTTTGAGGATTCTCCACACTTCTTTCCAAAAAGGCTATATCAATTTTCAATCACACCAACAATGTATAAACGTCCCCTTTTCTCTGCACTCTCACCAGCATCTGAGCTTTGGGACTTCATGATGTGGGCCATTCTCACTGGGGTTAGGTGATATCTCATGTGGTTTTGATCTTAATTTCTCTAATTATTAGAGACAATGAGCATTTTTTCATGTATGTTGACCATTCTTTTGTCTTCTTGGGAGAAGGTTCTATTCATTTATCTTGCCCAGTGATTAATTGGGTTGTTTGGGTTTTTTTGTTGATCTGCATGAGTTCTCTGTGGATTCAGGTCTCTACTAAAGAAATATTAAAGGAAAACCCTTTCTCCACCAAATTGTGACAACCAAATTGTTTCTAGGTGATGCAAATTTTGGAGATAAAATTGTGCTTGATAGAGAACTACTGGCCAAACAAACTAACAATTTAGTCTAGGACTGCCAAGGAACAGTTTCCTAGTAAATTTCCCAGGCTTGTAATTGCTATCCCAGAAAGTTTTGTTATACTTTCAGATACAGTCATAAACCTGAAAGAAACTGGCCCTGGAAGGACCTGAAGCCCAACTTTAATATACACATATACCTGAAATTCCATTTATTAATATGAAACTGTTATTATGCTAAGTGTCTTTGGAAGCAAATCTAATGTTAACATCCTCATAAGCCACCAAATATGTTTACAAATTTTCATATTCTTTGTGACTTATTTAATTAAACTAAACAAACACTCAACAAGAGTAGATACCATGATCAGAATTCAAGAGATAGCACAAAGCCTGGGCTTCACATAATGAGTTATCACACATTGACTTTTAAAATATATGTGCATAATGTTTGAGTAAATAAAAGATGGAATTGCAAATATTCCAAATAATTGGAAAGTATAAAAGACAATAAATACAAGTTCTATAAATAAATATAAAACTAAAATCATGGAGAATCGGAGAGGTGAAAATTTAGTTCAAAACACTCTCCCTGGAATCATTAGAAAGTAATAAAGCTGTGGAAAATATAAAAGAAGTTAAGATACCAAATATGGAGGACTCTGCTACTAAAAGAGAGAAACAAAAAATGGATTTACCAACCCCCTGTAAAAATGGATTTACAACAACCAAAGAAAATAAAATAAAATGAAAAGAGCATTAGTAGTCTGTGCAGTGGCAGTTCCAGACACCACATCCATAAATAACAAGAAGGTTGTCTCTTCTCACATTTGTCTCCCAAGGGATAGATCCTAACTGACAGTCATGGTGATGCCATTCACCTCCTTGGGCAAATGAAGCAGCTCTTGCTAATAAGACATGAGAAAAAAACTTAAAAGAGGTATATAAAAGATTTCCTTGGTCTTGAAAAAGACAAGTCAAACTATTCACTTTTCTTTTATGAATGTGGTGTCAGGAAGTGTTTTAAGATCTTAACATGATAGCAGAGAGTCTAAGAATAAGCTGACAACCAAGGATGCTGGAGAAAAAAATGGAAAGAATCAGAGCCCTTGACTTTATTGAGTTACTGAATTAACCCACTGTGATCTCACCATGGGACTTCTTGTCTGGTGATGATTGTTTTCCCCATTGTTTAAGCCACTTCTAATAGAGTTCTTTGCTATGTGTGGCTGAAAACATGTTGACATTATTGTCCAAATCCATAAACCAACATCCACAAATGAATCAAACCAATGTCCAAAAACTTCCAAAGAATTGCTTCTCGCCCTTTAGCTAAGATCAAGTACAAAAACTTCCAAAGATACCTCTTAATTATCTTACATAAAATATTGCTTTCTTACCAGGATCTATGCTACTTCCTATATAAAAGAAGCAGCTTTCACAATGCTTAGATTAATCCTAATGATTCATTTCCAAAACTTTTCTAAATTCAGCTCCATAATAACTTATGTAAACTATCAATATCATTAACTCACTCTCCTACATGGATTCTCCAATGGCTCCACATTCATAAAGTTTTCCTTGACTTCCACGGAGAGATTTCATTATCTGGTGTATTTTTCTCTAGTATAATTTCCTATCACTTTCTATCTAAATACTTTATTTTTGAGCTCACAACACAGATAATTTAATATCTTTGTTATTAAAAACTTCACTGTTGCTGTTTTTGCTTAACTCTAGTATATGCTGTACCATCTATCTAAAACTAAATGTTTAGACTCGGTGCGCACAGCACCGTAGATACGGTGTGAGCCATATACACCAAGGCTGGCGGGTTCAAACCTGGCCTGGGCCAGCTAAACAACAATGACAACAATAATAAGAAAAAAAAATAGCCGGGTATTGTGGCAGACATCTATTGTCTCAGCTACTCAGGAAGCTGAGGCAAGAGAATCGCTTAAGCCTAAGAGTTTGAGATTACTGTAAGATGTGATGCCACAGCACTCTACCAAGGGCAACATAGTGAAGATGGTCTCAAAAAAAAAATAAAAACAATAAATAAAATGTTTAAATGTATGATCCTTTGTTGATAGCTGAATAAAATTTTTCTCCATGTCTGTTATGCCACTTTCTACTCAGCATAAATTTATGCCCATAGTATGGTACTAATTGTAATACCCACATCTATCTAGGAAATGTCTTTTTTTTTTTTTTTTTGAGACAGAGCCTCAAGCTGTCACCCTGGGTAGAGTGCTGTGGAGTCACAACTCACAGCAACCTCCAACTCTTGGGCTTAAGCAATTCTCTTGCCTCAGCCTCCCAAGTAGCCTGTAAGTGCCTGTCACAACAACTTGCTATTTTTTGGTTATAGCTGTCATTGTTGTTTGGCAGACCTGGGCTGGATTCGAACCCGCCAGCTCTGGTGTATGTGGCTGGTGCCTTAGCCGCTTGAGCTACAGGTGCCGAGCTATGTCTTTTTTCTTTTGAGGAAAAAGCAATCATTCCCTTCCTGCCCATGTAACATCAATGGTAATAAATCACTTATCTTTTTGTGTCCAAATCCTAGACTAAAACATGAAATCAGTTACTTTCTAATTGATTTTTGAAAGAATGAATGAGTGATTTATATGTTAAAATACGTTAAACTCTGGATTATTTGACTCTCTTAACTTTAATACTAATGAAGCATTGAGTAAAAAGTTTTTTTCTCACTTTTCCAAATATTTTGTGGTGTATAGGAAAGGTTTCAATATTTGTAATTTTTCTACATCAAAGATTGATTCATGGCAGTAAAATAATAAAAACTATTAAAGAAATGGAAAATATCATTAAAATAGCACAAAGTAAGTTCGACTTGCAAAGAAGTCCTATGTTTGGGGTGGAGCCTGTGACTCAAAGGAGGAGAGCACCAGCCCCATATGCTGGAGGTCGTGGGTTCAAACCCAGCCCGGGCCCCCCCCAAAAAAAAAACTGCAAAGAAAAGTCCTATGTTTGATTGTACACTAATTGCATATGTGATTTCCAGGTAGTTACTTAACAGTTTGAACCTCAGTTTTCACATATATACAAGATAAAATTGCAATTATATAAAATATTGTGAGAATAAAACAACACATGCCAAACTCCTCTATAAAATATTAGCAAATAAGGTTAGGTCCAAATTTAACAAATTATATTTAATATATAGTCAAAATAATTTACCGGAGGCTGTGTCTGCTGAGCTGTGTGATATACGGTGCATCTATATGAGCTAATCTAGCATATTTATGAAGAAAGAAAGTAATAGTTTTTATTGACTAGGGGTAAACAAAGCTTTTAAAAGCCATCTGCACACATGCTACTGCCTTCCTCACCTTCTTTGTAGATTCAGAAAACATAGGCTTGATAATTGCTACATGATAAAGAGGTTATTTGCTCTTATCAGAAGTTACATTGATATGAAACCAGAAATTTATATTTTCCTTTTACTGGAAAGTCGTGAAAATAAGAGTGACATCATTTCTCTAGCAAACAACAAATCATTGTTAAAAGACTAGATCTTTACACCACTCATGAATCATATATGATGTAGCACTAAAAGATAGCCTTGAAAACAGCATTGCTTCATAATAGTGTTAATATGTGATTGAAAACACATGTGAGCTCTGTGAGTCATGCACTCCAACAGTGAAGTTTAATAGAATTTTTGCACAGAAGACGCTCCACAACTGGGGTGCCTTGAGCACTTTTGAAGTAAGGCCAGTGTGACTGAAGAATGACAATGTAATTTAATGTAATGCATGAAAATTAATTTAAATGCTACATGCTACAAGAAGCTACTACCTTGGAAGTAGCTTCTACATCCTTCAAGCAGAAGGTTGAAACTTAATTTAGGGGAAGAAATAAGTCCTCTCAACCTGAGAACCAGTTTGGGAACCTATCATGCATGCCTCACTAAGCCCTCAATGGGGACAATGGAAAAAGACACAAACAAGCCACAAGCCCCTCGCCTGTCTCAGAGCTGCTAATAACAAGTGGAAATGTGGTGACGAGGCAAGGATTATTAAAATGTTTTCTATGTTTTAATACTAAATGCACAGTTTGGCAACAAAGGGCATAATCAGGTAAAGGATGGAATGAAACAGAATGCAGTAAAATACAGGACACAAGAAAGCAGACAGATGATTAACAAAAGGGAATGACTGAAGCAGTAACTAAGTCTGAGGGAGATACTTGAGGACCATCAAAAGAAAGGACAAAAAACCCACCTGTGTGTTAGTGATAACTCAGGGGCTGGAAAGAATGCCTTTCCATTCTTAATGATAAATATAGAAGCAAAAAGCTTGAAGAATAACAACAGGGACAGAAAGGAGAGGCCATGTTAAGCAGAACGGCCATGTGGACTTCCCCAGGGTGC
Organism: Arctocebus calabarensis; assembly: GCA_963573935.1. Lineage (NCBI taxonomy): Eukaryota > Metazoa > Chordata > Mammalia > Primates > Lorisidae > Arctocebus > Arctocebus calabarensis. Next base: position 10,712 of record CAUYON010102132.1, on the reverse strand, counting down.
ATTCAGCACCCGTGTACCACCTGGATGAGAGCAAGTAAAGGTTAAAATTCAGCTGATCCTCTACTTACCAATCAATGAGCCCCAGCATCAGTATGCATATCTGAAAAAAAGAAATGTTACTTCCTAATTTTTCTATCCTAAAAGAGACTCTTTTTTAATCCTCTCATGTCAGTATCCTTCTGGTATTTGCCCAAAAGCATAGTAGGCATTTAAACAGAAGCTCCAAAATGAACATTGCACACTTCATTATAGAACTAACATAAATGGAGAGTGATAGCTAATGACACATAGGATCAGGGAAGAAAAAGCATGATAGATGTAGTTTCTGCATCAGTGTGATTTGAAGCATCTTAGTTACATTCATTTAGACAACAAATTGGAGAAAGCTAGAAGTAAAAATGATTTCAGTTTAATACCTCTGTCTGTTTTGTTCTGCAGGTATTCTGACATCTCCCACTGAAGCACAATTGGGTCTGTACCATGGAAACCAATTATTTTCCTTCATTTCCATGGACCTAAAGTGATATTTATTCTCTTTTTCATGACTAGATGTAAAAAAGAATAGTGATACGCAAACTAAAAAGATAATCTTAGTTCATTAAATTTTATGAATACTACTTTGTACATGATACTCTGCTATCTTTTATAGGCCACATATTCTATCAATAAAATATTAATGAATATGATGCAAAATGAAATGAAAACACCATAAAAATGTTAAAATGAAATGTCACAAGAAATATTAACACAGATTTCAAAGGAAAAATAATTTGGAGTAATACAGAGTTATTAAGAAAGAGATCACAGGGCTTGGTGCCTGTGGCTCAAGTGGCTAAGGCGCCAGCCACATACATGGGTTCAAATCCACCCTGGGCCCACCAAACAACAATGATGGCTGCAACCAAAAAAAAGCCAGGTATTGTGGCTGGCGCCTGTAGTCCCAGCTACTTGGGAGTCTGAGGCAGGAGAATCACTTGAGCCCAGGAGTTGGAGATTACTGTGAGCTGTGACGCCATGGCACTCTACCCCGGTTGACAGCTTGAGGCTCTGTCTCAAAAAAAAAAAAAAAAGAAAAGAAATCATAAAAAAAATCATACTTAATGTCAGTTCTGAAATATTATCAGGAGGGCAGAAAAGGTTGTGACTGCTTTAAGGTGAGTAGATTGCCAACCCCAGAAAAAGATATGACTTAAATGAAAGAAAAAATAAAAATAAAACATCCAAAGAACATAATTTATGGGTTAGGGGAGATTGATTGGATTTATATGTCTTAATTGACTGAACAATGGGATGTATTAGAAGAAATGCAAAATATTTTACCTCACTGATTAAAAGGATCTTGAATAAGAAATAGAAATGAAAGAATCATTCAATTAGTGATACGAAATCTTTTGAAAGTCTGATCAAAAGGAAAAAACACCTGCAGTGTCCTATAGTTTGAGCTACGAGTAGACAAAAGATAACTCAAGGGAATGGAATTGCCCATGTGATTACATTAGAATTAAGTTTACATACATGTAATACATTCATAAACAAGGTGAAATCTAATGGAAACATTTGAAAGCCACCTTCAGGGATTTGGAGTTCACTATATAAACACAAAACTATTGGAATGGAATTGATAATTGACAAATTCCCTTTTTATTCTTTTTCTACAATTATTTTGATTTTATTATCTATTTTAGGTCACACAAAATAATTAAAGTGGTTTTGTTCATTTTTTTTTTATATTTTTCAAGTTTAATACATCTTGAAGCAATCTCCAGGATGAAGTCCAGGCATCCTCCTGCATGTCTCACAGTAAAAAAATGGTTTCTCATCGTTCTCATTTCTTCTGCTGCAAACAATGCAATCTTTTGTTTTTTTTTCTTTTGCATTATAAAATGCATCTTCCTATTTAGCCTTTCCTCCGTGTCAGAAGATGATGGTCTTTCCTTCTTTCTTGAATTTCTGTTCCTCACATTGCTCACAAGCTGAGTGCTGAGATTCCTCCTATAACAAAAGTGTGTTTGCACTTTTCTTCCACACTCCTTATCTAGCAAGTAAAGGACGTGACTGTTCACAACTGCAACTCCATCAACCAGAAGAATAATTGTTTCCACTATTTGTACGACTTCCTTGTAAATTTGTAACCTAGACAGTTACTGATTTACAAATCAGCTCTGATTCCCATAAACTATTCCCATAAACTTTCATATCCTAAAATACCTGCCAATTTTTCAAATTGCACAGGCACTGTCTTTCCATAACCAGTGATCAACTGTGTTTGAGGGCCAAAGAATATACTCAGTATTGTCACTAACCTTTTGTCCTGGTGTAAGAGGCACAAAAACAAAAACAAAACTAACAAACAAAAAAAACAGGTTGGATATCTTCAACATTGGAGTGGAATAGGAAAATTATTTTGGACAAAATCTGACATAGGATTAGAGAGGGTACACATAAACATGAAAGCTCAAAATTAAAGATTACTGATACCATTAACATTGATAAAATAAAATGAAAGTGTTCTTACAAGTACTCTTCATGTTCATTAAAGTTTAAGAAGAAATTCCTTTGGACTTTCTTTGGATCTTGTTAACATTTTTAAAGTGTTGCTCAGAATAAATTCAGCTCTAAGTTTGAAAATGTCACTCCTAGAGTGATACTAGATTTAAATATACTCTCATAGCCTAAGGACTGCCTTAACACCTTTAGAAGTTTCTAGGAGAATAGATCTTTATTGCTGGGGACTGACCCCAATCTATACCATGGTTTTTTCCCAGTGACCTGTGGCAGTGAGAGGATGAGGAAAAAAATGGAGATTTGAAGACACAAGAAGAAAGTTTTTCAAACCTGGATGGGGGGCTGTCCACCTTCAAACATCAGGACTGGTGGAAGTCCCTAGCTCCATTTTTATTACACACATCCCTATTTTAATTGTCAATCTAATGGCTAAACCATTACATCACGGTTCTTGCTGGGCTTGCATTTTCTCACAAACTATTTCTCTAACTACTTAATTTAACTGATTTACCTCTTACTTTTATTACTCTTCGTTTTTTAGGATCTTAACACAGAGCATGGGATAAGGAACACAGTCCAGGAGCAGGATGTCAAAGAAGACCCCAGTAGACCACACATACAAATGTCAGAAGTGGCAATTAGATCCATGGAAAATCTTGTGTGCAGATGAGTTGACACTTAACCCATACTGAGATGACAGAAGAAAGGAGATATTTTTGTCCTTATCTTTCCCGAGAGACATTTTCTCTCTTAAGGAGATTTAGTGCCCTCCTTGTTCCCAGAGTGTTCTGCCTTTCCTCACTAACTGCCAAATACACCCGCTCTCCCTGAAAGGGCAGTCCTGCCTCTGGGGAGCCTCGTCTCAGTGCTCAGTGACCTCTGAGACGGGTCATGCTGAAGAAGTGGAGCTCCAGCAAGATAGTTTTCTTGAAGCGTCTGTGGATCATCAAGTAGGGTTCCAGCCCCATATATCAAAAGTGGCTGGTTCAAACCCGGCCTCAGCCGAACTGCAAAAACAGAAAAATAGCCAGGCGTTGTGGCAGGCACCTGTAGTCCCAGCTACTCGGGAGGCAGAGGCAAGAGAATCGCTTAAGCCCAGGAGTTGGAGGTCGCTGTGATCTGTGTGACACCACGGCACTCTTCTGAGGGCGATAAAGTGAGACTCTGTCTCTAAAAAAAAAAATGGAAAAAAAAAATCAGGCTTTCAGGCTGTTGTACTTTGTAACAGGTTTTGGGTTTTTCTGACCCACTTCTCTCCTGTCTCTGTTCTCTTTTCCCCATCATCTGCAATCATGTTCTTAATTCAATTTCTAACGTACTTATAATAAACAATTGAAAATTGATTTAAAACTTATTAAATCATTCTTTCTAGCAATGTAAGCACATCAAGATATGACTCTTTCTTCCCTTAAGTACCCACATGTCCACCTGCACCTTATTAGCAAATGTGTAACAATATAGACAATATAGGGCAGTAATAATTAATGGCCTTATGTATTTCTCTATTTCAATAGGATGGAAATTATAAATTTATATTTTAGTAATTTTATATTATTTAAGTTTATTGAGTTTAATAAATATAAAAAGAATTACATGCTGGTTGTTTCCATGATTAACAGTTTTGTTGATTACAGTACAATGTCTCTTTCATATCAACTAGAGAAGATAAATTGTTCATATAAGGCAGTGGTTCTCAACCTTCCTAATGCTGCGGCCCTTTAATACAGTTCCTGTGGCTTGTGACCCACAGGTTGAGAACCGCTGACATAAGGTGTCTTTCTCTCCATCTCTCTCTCCCCCCACCTCTCATTTTTAACATGACAGCACCATAAAATAGCAAATTTTGAGGCTATTTTTCTTTACAGAAATAACTTATCACACACATTCTTATAAAAATCTATTCCACTGAATTATATGACTGTTACACATTTTATTTAAAAAGAGATTGTCTTATGGAATTTTAACATCAATCCTAATGTAGTTTACTCACCTTTTAAACTTTTAAATATTCAAAGACTTGAGGTAAGCTTTATGTTGTCTCTACTTCATAACATTTATAAACTAATGATCACAAATATTAACTGAAACACACTAAACAACATATTCCTCAAACGTAATAGTTTTAGGGAGATTATTGCTTGGGATTGATTTTAAATTGCTGGCAATATAAGTTTACATTAGAAATATTTGAATTTTAACTACACTGGAAATCTAACAGTCTGTTTTGATTCACTTAAAGATTATCATACTGAACAATTTAAGCTGAGGATAAAAAAAATTATAGGAGCCAAGGGATAAATTTCCCCTTCACCTTTTGAAATTCTGAAAAATCAATTCACAAAAGGCAGATTAGCTGGTGAAAAGACATAAAAATTTATTGTCATATATGGGGAGGATCACAGTGATTTTTCCCACCCTACAATGAGGTGCATAAACTTTTATGCTATTGTGAGGTTACAGAAAGAATGGTGACTCAGGGCACGGCCCCAAACGGATCACAGTGATAAATCAGGTTTTAGTGGCAAGACAGATTATGAGAGGAAGAGAATGGGAGGCTTGTCTAGCAAATGAAATCTCCCGGATAGCAGCCTTTGAGGGAGTGGATGGTGAGGTTTTCTTACCTTTTTTAAAGGTGTCAGACACAGTTAATCTTTCCTAGATCCACACTAGGGAAGGCCTGACTGTATCGATTCAGATTCTCTATAGATACAAATTTTTCTCTCACAAAACCCAGCTTTGCATGGCTACTTCTGTTTTCCTGGCTCTCTGATAGCCACCTCAAAATATGTCAAAGAAATAAATTTGGGGGAAAATGTTTTCATTTCCTTAAGTCCTGGTTTTGACATTAAATATATCATATATTAAAAATCAAGTTGAGAGATTTAGAGAAATTGGGGTTATAGGTTGTTAAGTAGAGACAAAGAAGAGGAAAAACAAATCAGGATAAGCAGAAAATAGTAAATTTAAATATGCTGCCCCCTTTTATCAGTTTCTTAGTCCTGTGAATAGACTGGTTCAGTTAAATAGCTATGTCCCACCCTAGGAGGTGGAACTGTACATGAGCAAGGCCCCTAACTATGATGAAGGCAAACAGTTCTTTAATAATAAGTATTTATAGGGAATGGCATAGAAACACAGGCCAATGTTTGGAGTAGTCTAGTTTTTCTAGAGTCTCTAAAGCAAATTCTGATTGCAATGGACTGTAATTTAAATCATGTGTTCAACTGAATTTATAAGTAACCCATTCATCAGTAGGCATGAATCAAAAATTGCTGTGGTGATTTCTGCTAGAAATTTGTCTACCTTCAGTAGCAGGACTTTAAGAAAAGCACAGTTATAATTTCTACTGATTCCAAGTCATAAAAATAGGGGAAAGAAATCTTTAAAATGTGTCTTTAAAAGCTTATAATCAGAAAAAAAATTCAAAATTTAGTTCAAATTATAAGCAATAAAAACATAAAAACATTAACAAGATTAGAACATAATAACAAGTGTACTATAGTTTTTCGAAACATAATTATTCTCTCTCCAGTCTTCCATTACTACCAAAGAAAAAGAACCAATTCATTTACAAAATGAGTTTTGGTCTTATTATAATTGGCCTGATTATTTGCATAAAGTGAAGCAAGAATATTAATTGGACATATAGGCTCTTTTTAATTTGGCTTTCCTTTATCATTTTTATAATGAATCCAGATTAGACTTTTAAAATCCTTAAAGCTAGGAAGCCAATGCAAGGATTTTCTATTGTTACTGAAAGCTCAGCACTTGTCTTCAAGGTCACATCAGAAGAAAGAGGACAAGTGGTTGAAGAGAAGGAAAGAGAAATTTACTATTTTTCCAGCAAAGGAGGAAAATATCAGACTATCATCTCAAAGTACTAAATTCCCAATTCCTGAACAGAAATGGAGACCTTTTACTCAGATCTAGGCTATTGCCATTTATCTATAGTGACTGATTCTTTTTTTTTTTTTTTTTAAAGCCTCAAGGCATCACAGGTCACACAGCAACCTCCAATTCCTAGGCTCAAGCGAGTCTCCTGCCTCCACCTCCCAAGTAGCTAGGACTATAGGGGCCCGCCACAATGCCCGGCCATTTTTTTTTTTTTTTTTTTGGTCACAGCCGCCATTGTTGTTTGGTGGGCCTAGGCTAGATTCGAACCGGCAAGCTTAGGTGTACGTGGCTGGTGCCTTAGCCCACTGAGCCACAGGCACCGAGCCTATGCAAGCTTCTTAAAGCAGTTACGGTGCTACTCAGTAAATGAGTGCCTAGGTAAATTTCTCCAGGAGCCATGCTATCTCAGTTTATGCATAGGAATTATTCTGGAAATAATTGTTTTATTTCAGCATTTGCTAATTCTGATCCTAAATCATGCTTGCTGACTCCTTGTTTTGCCTACTTATGAAGAATCATAAGAAGGAGATGAAGGTGGCTAATCTCAAGAAATTTGTGTATCACTGTGGAAATAATTCCTTTGTTATCCAATTTTACAGAGTGCCGCAATGTGCTCAGTGTTAACTACAGCCTGTAATTAGGGAGGAATAAGATAAGAGCCCACAGGAAAGTGGTAAAGTAAGTTTAGTCATGTGCCAGTGACACTAGTAAATCCACGTGACCAGATGCAGATACCAGACATAATCTGTAGATAGGAGACTAGGTCTGAGGTCCACAAGTACTGCAGGTTTCTAGTCTCCTTAGTCTTTCATACATCTTTCTTAGATGCCATCAAAGAAGATGGTACTTAGCTGAAGTCAGCATGTATTTGATGGTTTAGCATTTAGTGACCTTTGAGATGTGGCTGTGGACTTTACTCAGGAAGAGTGGACTTTGTTGGATCAAACACAGAGATATCTATAGAAATGTGATGTTGGAAACTATAAGAATCTCATTACAATAGGTAAGAGCAATAGTAATTTCTTCACCAAGCCTTTTAGAAAATGAATGCTTAGGGGCGGTGCCTGTGGCTCAGAGGACTGGGGCGCTGGCCCCATATATGGGGAGGTGGCGGGTTCAAACCCAGCCCTGTCCAAAAAAAAAAAAAAAAAAAAAGGAAAGAAAATGAATGCTTAGGGCGGTGCCTGTGGCTCAGTGGGTAGGGTGCTGGCCCCATATACCGAGGGTGGTGGGTTCAAACCCAGCCCCAGCCAAACTGCAACAAAAAAATAGCCGGGTGTTGTGGTGGGCGTCTGTAGTCCAGCTATTCTGGAGGCTGAGGCAGGAGAATCACCTGAGCCCAGGAGTTGAAGGTTGCTGTGAACTGCGTGACCCCATGGCACTCTACCAAGGGGGATAAGGTGAGAATCTGTCTCTACAAAAAAAGTAAAAAAAAAAAAAAAATGAATGCTTAAATATTTGCTGACAGATGAGAATACTGTGGTAAATAGGACAGATGTAGGCTCTGGCCAATGGGCATTATTATATAGAGCAATAATCCCTAACCTTTTTGGTACCAGGGACCAGTTTCACAGAAGACAATATTTCCATAGACTTGGGGTAGGGGGGTTGGGTTAGGCATTAGATTCTCATAAAGAGTTTGCAACCCAGATCTCTCCCAGATGCTCAATTTGCAATGGGGGTTCATGCTCCTATGAGAGACTTTTATTTTGAAAAAGAATCTCACTTTGGCACCTTGAGTTGAGTGTCATGGCATTGTATTGTAGCTCATGGCAATCTCAAACTCCTGGGCTCAAGCAATCCTTTTGCTTCAGCCTCTCAAATAGCTGAGACTATAGGCACCTGCCACAACACCTGGCTATTTTTAGAGAAGGGTCTTCTCAGGCTGGTTTTGAACTCCTGAGCTCAATGGATCCATGTGCCTTGGCCTCCCGAAGTGCTAGGATTATAGGCATGAGCCACTGTGCCAGGCCTCCTATGAGAGTCTAATGCTGTCATTTACCTGACCAAAGGCAGAACTCAGGTGGTGAAGTAAGTGATGGGAAGAGGCTGTAATGATGCTTTGCTTACTCACCCACCATTCACTTCCTACTGTGTGGCCTGATTCCTAACAGGCCACAGACTGGTACCTATGGGCAGCCCAGGGTTTGGGTACTACAGATGTACAGGATTCCCTGTGAAAATGAAGAGCTATCTAAATAAATGATCTTATTTTCTTTATGAATTAAAAGCTTTTGAGGTTTTAAGTGTGTACAAGATCAGACATGGGGGTGGTGCCTGTGGTTCAAAGGAGTAGGGCGCCGGCCCCATATACTGGAGGTGGTGGGTTCAAACCCGGCCCCGGTTAAAAACTGCAAATAAAAAGTGTTTAAAAAAAAAGATCAGACATGGATGTCAGGTCTTAATCTTCCCCAGTCTTTTGAGGGCATTTGAGAGACGGTTGGTGCTTGCATGTTTAAATAAGTTTACTGCATTTATTGGAAATGTTGCACAATTAGTTTGCTGTTTGTATAGTTAAACTTTTGTTCATCTTCAGAATCCTTGAAGGCAAAAAGTGTTGTCTCCCAATTCAAGGACATGATGTTATGTCTTGCATAGTCCTCTCCTTTATGTATTTTTCCCTCCATCAGGGTCTGAACTATGTAAACCAATTCTCATGTCTCCATTGAAACCAGGGGAAGAGTTAAGAACAGGAGTGAGAAGAGTTCTTCAGGGAGAGTTCATAAGCAGATGTGGTATTATGAAGAGAAGTGCTAGTGGGGAAACCTGTAGTACTTTTAGAAAGGTAACTTTGTAAACTTCTCAGGATCTTTTTCCTGAGAAAGCTGAAGCCTTCCTCAGGTACCTTCGATTCCTTTTCACTTTTAAATTTCCATTGATCTTCTCAACTTTTTCTGTTCTCGGAAAGGTCTGTCTACTTTATTTTAAAATTTCATTTTAGGGCAGCACCTGTGGCTCAAGGAGTAGGGTGTTGGCCCTATAAACCTGGAGTGGAAGGTTCAAGCCTAGCCCTGGCCAAAACTGCAAAAAAAAAAAAATTCATTTTATGCATGTAGCTCCTTTGCCTACACCATCTTATATTCTGTCTTTTTTTCTTTTTTCCTGCTGTCGCCCTAGGTAGAGTGCCATGGAGTCATAGTTCTCAGCAACCTCTAACTCAGGTTCAAGCAATCCTCTTACCTCAATTTTCCTATTTTTAGAGATAAGGTCTCGCTTTTACTCAGGCTGGTCTTGAACTCATGAACTCAAACAATACACCCGCCTCGCCTTCCCAGAGTGCTAGGATTATAGGCGTGAGCCACTGTGCCCGGTCTCTGTCATCTTTTTGCTTACTGTTAGCCTTAGTTTTCTGGAGTAGTATTACTTGGTAAATTTTGACACTATATCTACAGTTTTGACACTATATATTTTTGTTCCAGCTTTTTTTTTTTTGACTGGGGTTGGGTTTAAACCCAGCATCTCTGGTATATGGGGCCAGCACCCCACTCCTTGAGCCATAGGCGCCACCCATTCACCATATCTTTTTCATTGCCAAATTTCTGACATAGCCAGCTTCTTTGCAGTCCATACTTCTTCCTTTTGTTTCACTATTTTATTTTATTTATTTTTTGAGATAGAGCCTCAAGCTGTCACTCTGGGTAGAGTACTGTGGCATCACCACTCACAGCAACCTCCAGCTCCTGCGCTGAAGTGATTCACCTGCCTTTGCCTCCCAAGTAGCTGGGACTACAGGCACCTGCCTCAACGCCCAGCTATTTTTTGGTTGTAGCTGTCATTGTTGTTTGGCCGGCCAGGGCTGGATTCGAACTCGCCAGCTCAGGTGTATGTGGCTGGTGCCTTAACCACTTGAGCCACAGGTGCCGAGCCTGTTTCACTATTTTTATCATGTTTCATTAATATTTGGAAAGATGTATCCATGTGTCATATGTTTTTTTTTTTTAAAGAAATTAACTTTTATTTGAAAGACTGCATTTCCCCACAAGTATCTTCTAAGGACTTTATACTATGCAATAACCTGCTTAGCCATTGTCCCAATACCAAAGTTTCTAACAGCAAATTATATACTTGCTTTAGGTAATAAATAAGGGTTGTCCTTCACTGATTAAGGGAATTTTTAACTTCGACAAGTTTAACACAAAATCACACTTTTATGTTTGTAAGTTTAACAGATATGTTTCAAATACATGTTTTATGCAGGAGTCCACAAGCTTTTCATCTCTGAAAAATGACTTAATTTAAGGTTCAAAAATTCCGTTCTTCCAAAGAAATGTCCAAGTGTTTTCTTCTATAGCTTCAAACTTTTTAAACTCAAC
>CAUYON010102126.1:0-20729 GCA_963573935.1 Arctocebus calabarensis | reverse complement strand
TTTTACCAGTGGGCACCCAAGAATTCTCTTCTGGGAAAGGAAAGTTTGTGGCTCTTTCCCAAGTTGGCCTTCAAAGATCCTGGCTGCAGTTGAGCCAGAAGAGAAATATTTTGTGTGAAGGCTTAGATGGGAGCTATCTTTGGAATGTCTGTGAGCAGGAGGCCCTAGGGGCAGCGGGAAAGGTACAGCTTTCTGCATCGTTGCCTTCCAGTCTGTGCCCAGCACCAGCAAAGCATGTGCTTTGCTGGTCTTCATGTCTTACTGTTCCATGTGAACCAATGGACTGAGGAAGTTGTGGATCACAAGGAAGGGCAGCCCCATAGCCTGGCTCTCACGTAGTATTTTGCCTTTGATTTTGAATAATTTTTCTTTTTCTATTGTGGTGGTGATGGTTATTTGTTTTAAACTGACCACTTAGAAGAACTATCTGAGTTGTCTGTGGTTTTCATGCCTTGTCCCTACCACTTCTGAGTGGGGCAACTCATTTTTCTGTATTCTATGTAGAGTGTAAGTGACCCAGGTAGGAGGGTGAATGCAGCCATCCAAAGGGCCTGCAGGATCCTTATGACTGTTGTTTGGCTTTAGGTAACCAGTTGAGCTTTGATAGGAGTAATCTAAATGGAGAAAGCAAACAGCCGAAACTAACATTCCCATTCAGCCCTATTCATATGAAGAGTTTGGTTCTTCCCCAACTCTTAAATGATGATATTCAGACCAGGTATTGATATTATGGTAGGAAAGGAAGAAAAAAGAAATATATATATATATATCTCCAAAAATAGACAAATCCAAGGCTGTGAGGTGAACAAGCTTCTGCATTTGGATTCCACAAAACCAAAATCCATGTTGAACAAAGTGAAGTCTATACACAGTGACTTTTTGGGTAACCTGTGTATGTGTGTGTCTGTTGTGTGTGAGCCCCGAACCCTGTTTTCCTGTGAAGATACTTTGAGTGGCAGCCATTCTGTTCACGTGAACCACACGTCTGTAGCACAGATGGCCCTCTCAAGGTAATTTATTTTACGCATTTACTGTTTACTGAACAAATGTCTGACTGCGTACTTGGGTGTATTCAGTAGCATTGTCAATGGCAGTCCCCCTTTGTTTGCCAGAGATACTGTGCTGAAAGTAAAGGTTTTACTCTGCTCGTCACTGCAATTTGCACATTGCTCCATGGACACTCAGAGGCCTGTGTTCCCTACAAATGGAAACGTGCTCTGAACCTGTCTGCCTCCCTCAGCTGCTACTGGCCCTTGGTATCAGCTTCCGGGGATGTCCACAACCACTTGGGACAGAAGGCAAAAGTGGAACTTCATACAGAAGCTTGATCGGATCTTTAGTGACAAGCTTGCACTACCTGTGGCCCAGGCATCAGCCCTGCCCAGAATTGCCAGGAGGAGGTTTTGGCGGACACCACAGGCACTGCGGGGCCTACCTCCCTCTGCTGAGTCCAGCTGACATAAGGAAGCTGGCGTGTAGCCAGAGCTGGGCGGGGTGCGTCAGCAGTCCTCAGACGCCTTTCCTTCCAGCTTTTTAAAAGAAAATCTAAATAACTCACTGAAGTGTCTCAAAGGAGAACAAGTTTAACCAAAATGAATCCTTCTTCAGTTAACTATCAAATGGATAAACTCTGACCCTCTTAAGTTTCTTTCCCCAGTTAAAGTGGGGAACCAGCCTGAGTTTAACCATTGGATTCACTGCAGCACCCTACCCTGAAGGACAAGGAGATGAAAATGCAAGCTGCAGGGCTGGCCTCGATTCCTGAGGCACAGTCCGGCTCTGCCAGAAGAGGCTACCCTGCTCAAAAAGATGGGAATAGGATGGAAGGAATAGTTAGGGGGCCAAGAAGATTTGCTGGAGTCTGGTTTTCCAGGTGAATGAGAAGGAAGAGGTTGGTGGAGGGTTTGGTGCTACAGTCAGAAGATTTGCAAATGCTAACACATTCCTGTGTGAGGCACATCACCATTTGTCAGTTATTGTGAATATGTGTATTTTAAGCAATAAGATTCAACTGGTCAGACTTTTCTGAGCAGTCCCAGTGACGCATTTCCTGTTCTGTGATTGTTCTGAGACAAGAGTAGCTCTAACCCCTGTGAGAAGCCCAAATAAAAATTGATCCAGAAAAAAATAAATAAATAAATAAAATAAATCATCCACAGATCAAAATACATCCTGGAATGACACAACAGATAGTTTCCTGGGGGACACATTGCAAGTTAGGGGTCAAGAGGAGGAAGTCTTATTTGTCTAAGACAACATTATCCAATTTTTGTACAGTTGAAACTCAGGATATTTAATAATTTAGGAATTAGGGTGACAAATTTATAAACTCTTAAATTATCTTTCTTTTGGTTTTCTTATTCTATCTCTGGCATACTTTAACTATAAAAGCCTCACTGTAGATTTTGTTTACTATTAGCTGTAACAAGGAATCTGAACACATGAATTTGAAAGATTAATCCTGTGGAAAGTGAAGGGGTTTGGGGTGACCACATGAGGGGGTCCTGATGCAAGGAATAAAGAGGCTTGACACACGGTCTCTGTCGGGGGACTGAGGCAATCTGGAGGAGCTCTTCCACATGAACCTGGGGTTGACAGAAGAAGGAGAAGCTGCTTGTCTGACCTCAGCACTGATTAAGGAGGGGATGAAGAAGGTCAGATAGAATGTCTCCACTTCTGTTTTCGCAAAACTGCAGACCTTGAGCACAACCTCTGCTTCCAGCATCAGGAGACCTTTGAAGTCTGGAGAATCTTCACCACAGCTCATACACACATTCCCTCTTGGAGGCCAGTTTTCTGATCTGCACAACTCACAAGCCTTTCTTGTGCTTTTCCAGGTCTCTCAAGCAGGAAGTGAGTCTTATGTTGAAGGTCAGGGCTCAGTTTCCCTCACAGAAACAATCAGATAATTGTACTTGAATCGTCAGTAAACTTTGTTACAGGGTGAACCAGATAATCTCTAAGATCACTAAAGGACTGAGGTTTAACATGACATACGTGACATTCAGTTGTTTCCCGTGGAAGCTATCAATGATAAAATCTGAATTATTGCATTGTCTTGCATGTATAAACAGAAAAGAAGCACAGGGAAAAGAGAAAAGGGAACAAAGACTTCATTGTGACTAAAGGACTTAAGTAAATCCATGGTCTTAGGCATGTTGTCCATGCCTAGAATGCTACCTGCTTCTGAAAAAAAAAAAAACAAACCGTTCCCTGGTCAGTTTTACTCTGAGGTCTTCAATGGGTGTACAATACCCAAGGTCTGGTAAAGTAGCCCCTTCAGTTGAGTGAAGTTAATATAAGACTCAAGGAGTGAAGTTTTCTGCAGAAAGAACTTAGTATGGTCCCTTGCAATGGAGTTCAAGGGAAATTCTTCTTTGATTTCTTTTGGAAAACACTTAATCTCCAGTCTACGTCGTTAAAGGTCTGTTTGTCATCACTTGATGGATCACTAAGGGCTTCTTTTTTCAGGTGAAAATATACTTTAGCATGATACATTAAAGCCTTGCACTATTACAACATGTCAGAATTTATAAAGTGGGAAATGAATGAGGTTCTTAGAGACATAGGCCTTCCAGCAGTAACTATTTTAGAAAGGGTCACTCTTTGTTTCCCAACTGGAGTGGACCTGATTGCCATTAATCTGTAATTGATCAAGGGAATCTAGTTAGCTTTGCCTAATGCCATTGTGCTTGTGAAACCATATCTTACTGTTTTATTATTTGTCTAGTGAAATGAAAACTCTATTGTTGGAGATTACTCCAGGAATGCCCCACAAGGAAAATACTTCTTCCTGATAATCATCTGGCTACTGTGACAGAATTGGTCTTATTTCATAGAAAAATTGTTGTAAAATTAAAATGCATCCTTTGAAGGCAGCAATTAAACTAAATCCATTTGTAAATGTTCAAATGATTCATCAGTGGCTGGAAATGTATTGCGTGAGGTTTGTATTTTCTTACCAGAATTATGGTAAGGTAAGAAGAACCACTTCTGGGACTGTGGTCATGTTGGCAATACCTACCCGCCATGTGCAGAACACAAGGTTTTCTGCCCGGGAGCTAATATGAGGTCCTTCAATTCCCACCTTTGAGTGGTACCGGAGTCCAAACTTCTGAGCAGCCTCTATGAGGATTTCTCTCATTTGGGGACAAACGGCTCTGCCATGGGCATGTGGCACCCTCTGGTACAGGAATGACTTCCTTCATAGAAGGTCTGGGGCCTCATGGTGATCCGGTCGATGGTCTGATCAATAATAACTATACCACCAGGCTGAAGGTGAGCCATAGGGAGCCACAAGCTGTGGTCACTATGACATGTGCCCATCCTTCCATCCTTCAAAGCTCAATGTTTGCCTGGTAGTTGATTCCTGAAGGCATGATGGTGTGAAGAAGCTGCCTCCCAGGCCTCGCAAGGAGAACGTAATCAACATTTTTTATCTTTCCCCCAATGAAGGCATCAGACGGTTTGCCAAATGGAGTATCCACATATTTTTCAGTTCTTCCTTCTAAAATTTCTGGATCATCCAGGCCTGTTCCACCAATTATTCCAATCTTCATGGTGGTGGTGGGCAGCGCGTGAGGCCATGTCTGAGCAGGGGAGATTGCAGCGAATGACTGCGTGGGCCCAAGGGGACAGAACGGGCCAAAGAGCAGTGCCAGAGTCAGACCTCTTAATTCTTAACCCTCACTGACCTTAACTTTCAGTGAACACTAGGAATCAACAGAACACCAGTGATCTGTCTTTCATATCAGCAATTTATAGATTGGAAAATGTATGCATCATAATTTCTAGAATTATGTACTGTCTCTTAGAATAATAATTAACCCCTGGCTTGAAACATTCTCACTAATGGTTCTAAATATCTTAAGTCTCTCTGTAATAAGAGACTGTAGAGAGAGCAAAATTTTGTCCTCTTGGTAAAAATTTATTCTCTTAGGTAATTCTGTTGTTGTTGTCTTCTATTGTTTTGGTTTTGCCAGACCTGAGAAGTATATTGTTATTTCTATAGATTTCCCTCAGCCTCAACTGTCCACGCTTTTTAAAAAACATTACACAATGTATATTTGACCAATATAATCTGAAATATTATCATTTCAACCCATAACAAGGATGAAAAAATTGATGAGAAAATGTACACTCTTTTGTTCACATGAAATGTTAGAAATCTAGTGTATGTTTTACAGTTACAGCAGATTGCTGCCTGGCCATCCATATTTCAAGTATTCAGTAACCTACGTAACTTGTGTTTTCCTATTGGAACTCTCCATTCTTGATTATAAGAATTCTAAAACCTTCTGTTATAGACAGAATATCTTTCACATGGGATTTTTTCTTACATCAGTTTACCTCACTTGTTTTTTGTAATTACCTTTTCATTATCTTAAATATGTGATATTAAAAAGATCATTATTAAGCTATTTTTCTTACTGTCACATTTTGTAATGTAGTGATAATACCAGGTTATTTGACTAAAAAAAAACAAAACAGGATAGGAAAGGTTGTGCATGTATGTTATGTTTAATGCTGAAAACTGAAGACATGACAATAACCTATTTACCAAAGATTCCCCAACTCATGTGAACTTTAAAAGCATTTGGGATTGTCTTTGCTTTTATGAGAGTACTTTATTTCTATAAGTACTTATTTTTCTTTAACTCAATAAAATAGAGCTCTTACAATTCAATTTTGGCAATTTCATAAGGACACAGAAAAATATCACACATCTGTATGATGGCTACAGACATACACATAAACATATAGACAGAAAGAGATTTTGTAGCTTTCATTCTAAGGTTTATCCATGTGCCAGCTGCACTAACATAGCATGCTAATAAAAAATGTTTTTTGTTTTTTTATAGACAGAGTCTCATTATGTTGCCCCAGTAAAGTGCAGTGGCATCACTACTCACAGCAACCTCAAACTCTTGGGCTTGAGCAATTCTTTTCCCTCAGCCTCCCAAGTAACTGCAACTACAGATGCCCACCACAACCATAATGCCTGGCTATTTTTTTTTGTTGCAGTTGTCATTGTTGTTTAGCAGGCCTGGGCCATGTTTGAACTCACCAGCCTCAGTGTAGGTGGCCAGTGCCCTAACCACTGAGATAAGGGCACCAAGCCAAAGGAAATTTTTTAAAGGCAACTTGATGAACAGAAATTTGTAAAGCTGAAGTTATCAAATTTCCCAAAACTTCCATTTAAGTTTGTTGCTTCTTTTTCTTTTAAAATGCCTTTATTCAAATATAATTTACATAACATAAAATTCATTCAAAGTACACAATTTAAAAGTGCAACCGCTACCAGAATCTAAGTTAGAACATTTCAATACACTCACCTTCTGAAAAATATTAATCACGCACATATATACTCTTTTATTTATTTATTTATTTGCATGTCATTAAACGGAATGTTTATTTGGCTGTTTATTTAGTGTTTCTCAAAAATTCCCCTCAAATCAAGCCTTGGGGTCTAGAATTCTCAAAAAGAGACTTCCCCATCAGGGTTCATTTAGTGGGGGTTCTCACTTGAGGATGATTTTGCCCCCCATAGGACACTGGGTGATGCCTGGGGACATTTTTTTAAATTTCAAATTAATATGTGGAAATAAATTTTTAGATTACATTGTTCTCACTTGTAAGAGAGCCCCTCACCCAGGCAGGCATGCTGAATACCCTAGCATTTTGCAGATTAGGTGAGAACCCACCAAATGCCCTCCCTCTTCACTTCAATCACCTTTCCCCCTTTCCTTTTCTTCTCCCTCCTCATCTTTCCCCCTTTCTAGACTATATTTATGTTTTACCATTCATATGAGTGTGTAAGTATTTATATATTGGTTTTGTAATATTACTGATACTTTACTTTGGATACTTGCTTTTCCATTTTTGAGATACTTTACTATGAAGAACATGTTTCAACTCAGTGCAGGTAAGCATAAAAGATGTAAAGTCTCCATCATTTTATGGCTGGATAGTATTCCATTGTATACATTTACCACACACAACTTGTTAATCCATTCATGGGTTGATGGGCATTTGGGTTGCTTCCATGACTTGGCAATTATAAATTGAGCAATGTAATATATAATAATTGAGCAATGTAATAAACATTCTGGTGCAAATGTCTTTGTGGTAAAAGATTATTGTTCATCTGGGATGGAAGGTCAACTTTTAGGTCTTTGAGAATTCTCCATACTTCTTTCTATAAAGATTGTACTAGTTTGCAATCCCACCCAGCAGTGTAGACTGTTCCCTTCTCTCCACATCCATGCCAGCACCCGTGGTTGGAGGCTAATGATAGTAGCATACTAAGATGTGGGCTAATCTTACTAGAGTTAGGTAATATCTCAAAATGGTTTTGATTTGAATTTCTCTGATGATTAAATATGAGCATTTTTCATGTGTTTTTTGGTCATTCAACTGTCATCTTCAAAGAAGTTTCTTTTCAGTCTCTTGCCCACATAGAAATGGGGTTATTTGCTCTTTTCAGTTTTCTGTAGATTCTAGTTATCAGATCTTTCTCAAATTCATAACATGCAAAAATCTCCCATTCTGAAGGTTGTCTATTTGCTTTTTATGTAGTTCAGAAATATTTTCCCATAAAGGTTATAAAAATATTTCCAAATATTATTTTTCAGGGTGTTATTGCTGTGTGCATAGTGTGAAGAAGAATCTATTTGCTTTCCTATTTGAGGGTTTTATTGACTCCACTAGGACTTAATGAAATATATGTGCTTTGCTAATTGCCATGTAGTTTCGTTTACATAAATGTCTAGGTTCATGCAGTGGTTTTATTTTCAGGTTCTTAGTTTTGTCCCTTTTGGTCACTTTACGTATTTCTGGCCAATATCATAATTTCTTAAATATTGAATTCAAGCCATTTTTAGTTTTGTATTTACGTATCAGTACATAAGTAAAAACCAACCATTAAAGGTAATATAAATTAGGGGCTACCAAAGAGAGAGCTAGAGAGAAAGAATTTGAATCAGAGTGGATTTTTCATAGGGATATTATTTTTTACCAAAGAAGATGGAAAATGAAATATATATGGTTTAGAAACAAATGAGCTGATTTCAAAGTCTTCAGCAAATGTGAAAGTACGACTGGAAGATTTATAGTTTTCAGCCACAAGAAGTATCAGAAAATGGACAGAGTTGCTCTTAAAGCAAGATGAAGTTTAAAAGAGGAAGGAAAGTAGTATTTGGACACACAGACAAGGAGCATCAACTATGGAGATGAGTCAAAAAATAATAATTTTTTCTTCAAATTATGATTTCTTGTTCATAAAGGCAAAGAGACTATTCAGTTAACCATTTGCAGAAGAGAAAGTGCATATTCTTTGAATAAAGAGCAAAATAGGAAGACCTGTTGGGGAGGTACTATGAGAGTGGATCAGAAGATGGAAGGATTTTGTAATGACAGGAATGACAGTTTGTATTCCAAAGCAAGGATACCAGGAAGCAAGGATACCAGGAAGTAACATCTTGGGCGATGTTAGCATGAACTCTGGTGAATACCGAAAGCCTTGCCTACAAAGAGCTTCTTCTGAGGTTTGGGTAATTCAAGTTCTAAGAAAACCATCATGACAGTAAAAAATTCAGAACCTGCATCAGTTGGTTCCCAGGAATAACATCTTATGAAGAGAACCTGATGGCATTCTGGTAAATTTAAGTTATAAATTCTGCAATGTAAATTTTTTTAAGGAAGATTGCTGTGTTTATACATTTTCTTGTAAAAGTAAAATATTATACTTGTGTTTGATTCTATATTGAAAAGTATTTTCTGAGTGTGTATGATTACTAATAAAAAACTAAAAAAACTAAAAATCTAACCCCCCAAGATTAGGCTTCACATGCAGTAAAACAGGATATCAAAACTAGGTATCACTTATTATAATTGAAAATTTAGGAAATGTTGTTTTAATGAGTCCTGTGATGCTAACTTTTAGTGGAACTGGCAATTCTGACTACCCACAAACTTGAAGTTCCTGAAGCTCAAACCAAAATAAATCTAGTATATTCTGGTACAAATTGAAAAATAAAGAGACGTGGGAAGAGCTAGAGATAGAAAGATAAAAGTGGCATTTCAACACTGAGGCTATTCTTGAACAATGGAATAATTACACAGAATAAGCTACAGAATTAAAGATAACAAGGGACAATGCCGGAATAAAATGAGTGAGGGAAAGTTTATAAAAAAATAGAAAAATGATGGAAATAGGTCTGAAATGGCTAGAGTCTATAAAAGTAGAGAAAAATAAGAGGGCAAACGCATAGCTTATTTGATTAAAGTGATATTTTAACTATAGAGAGTCATTAAAATGAATCTGTAAAAGAGGATTATACTGGAGAGGTGATAATTAGAAATAGGCTGCTCATTTTTCCCCTATTAATTCATTCACCACATTGTCCTCATTTGCAAGTTTATAAATTTCTAATCATTTAACCTAAGTTCTGTCTACTTCAATCTTTAGTTCTTTTATCAAAAACTCGTGGTTCACCGAGCCGGTTTCCACATATGCTTGCACTCACCACACACATGCATGTTTGCATTCTAGAATGATTTTGATCAATTCCAGAACATCATATTAATGATCTAAGATGGAGCATATGATTAAACGAGGCATGTAGTCATTTATTTAATGATGTAGAAATAGAGTTACTTATGTTAAAAAGCTAACATACAGAACACTTATTTGAAGGCCGTTTTACTCAATTTTATTCAGATGAATGTAATCACTCATTTGGAAAGGAGAAAGAACATTTTAAAAAGGAGAAAAAGTTTGATTTAAAGATGGTAAGAAGCCAGTTTGTATTTAACTCAATAAATCTGTGTTAAGACGGAATCTGAGATAAGAGACCAATAATGGTCACATCCCCTATTGCTCTCAATTGCTTTCTCAGTAACAGCTAATTGTAATGTGAGCAGGGTGATGACACTTGGTGCCCTTCATGTGTGTTTCAAGAATTCTGAACACCCATCAAGTAGCCATAGCCACACCAAGGAAAAAGGTGAAGACAGGAAAGACCTGGCTCTCGTATTTTGTATGTTTGTTTCATTCAGAGTCTTTCATCTTTCATGTTTTTCACCTTCTGATTTTGTTTTATGAAAGAGTATTTCTACATTGAAAAAGGAGTAGAAAGAGCACCAGGCTTTTAATGAGGACTTTTTTTCTGAACTCAGGTCTAGATTTCCTAGATGTATAAATTTTCTAGTAACATGTATTTTTTTTTTTAAATTCACAAGGGAATAAATGAATTTTAACATTTGCTTTTTGACTTTCCACATGACTTCAAGTTTGTTTGTTAAGCAATGTGAAAGTATCTCTTTGTATATTTCCTTTACTTTATCTTTTTTAGATGGATAAGGTCTACTTTCATGTGCATGTGCACTGGAAAACTTCTGTACTGCCTGAACCTCTGTCCTTACTTTCTTTACACCATCATGAAACAGCTTATTTTTGTTACTTGTAATGCCTGTCTTCCACTTTCATTTCAGAGATCAAATCTGTTTCAAAAGTTGAAAAGCTCTAAATCATTTTCCCAGGATTTCTGTCTCTTTCCAGCTTTTGTTATTCTCTTACAAATTCACAGAGCCCTTGGCTCTGTCTTTTTGACACATTCCCAACATATTCCAATTTTAGTATCTTTTCTTCATTGCCTAAATCCTAAATTTGTGACAGGTGAGTATTGCACTCTGTTGAGTCGGAACACTGACCATGAAATGATCCTTTTAAGTTGGTCTTCAATAAAAACTGACTATTTGCACCATATACTTGTCTGCTGGTGATCTGCTTGGTCACCATGTGATGTTGACCACATGACCCTCCAGGTCTCCTCTGTCACTATTCATAGACTCTCCAGTTTCTCCATGTCCAAATCTTTTTTTTTTTTTTTTTTTTTGGTGGATGGAAACTACTTGTGAGGGGTTTCTATACACTTGTTTTTGGTGCCCTTTTGTGTTCATGCAGTCTCTGTCTTAACACTCTCAGTGACCCATGGCATTGATCTGAGAACATGCTCATAAAATTTGCCCCAATTTGATAGCATATCTGAATTTATATATACATCTATTAATCATAATTAAGATTAATTTTACTACTCCTATCACTCTCTGCCTGTTGGTGTTCTTGCCAACTGTGGGCCCTAATATTATCCCCTTTTGAGTTCATGAAGCAAATGTGAGTCTAAGAGAAAGTGCCAAACTCAATCTGTCAGCAGTTTGGATAGTATTCCTAAGGGACACACATAAGATGCCACCCGTGCCTCTAGTTTAAGTCCTACTGCTCAGGTCCAACCATTTCTATTTTTGCTACATTAAAGCAACAGTACTTTAACTGTTCTCTCTGCTTCTAATCTTGCTCCATGGAGTTTATTCACAGTACAGAAGTTTCTGTTAAAAGTCAAAGTGTGTCCCCCCCTTTGTGCAAAACTCTCCAGTGTATTCACATCATTCTCAAAGGTAAAATTCAAAGTCCCTGATGTGATTTATGATTTGGCTTCCCTGTTATCAGGGAATGAACTTTCTCCAGTTCCCACATCCACCTCCCCATGTCATCCACATTGGCCTTCTTGATCTTCCCCAAGTCTACAAGTCATTCTCATCAGTAACTCACATGTGTGGAGGAATGTTAGCATATATTATATTATTTTTAAAAAGTGCATCATTGTAAGATAATTGCACGGCAAAGTTAACTCAACATTTGTATACATGATTTAACCACTGTCAGAATTATATGAGAAAAGTAAAAATGATTCCCCTTGTAGGCCACACTATATGTGCTTTTGATCTTTATTTCTTCCCTATAAGTTGGCAAGTGTTTTGAGAAGTAAAGTTAATCTGAAGTATGCATTATCAAAGTGTAATTAAAGTGGTAAACCTATTGCCGGAGGAAAAAAATTACAAAATCTGTTTCACAGGAATTATTTTCATATTATCTACAGTCAGATTAATTTCAGTTACATAGTGAAAATAAGAAAAGAATGAATTATACATATAATGACTTAAATGCCCCATTTTATTCTATCTGTATGGATAAAATCAGTATTAGATAGATTGCCATGACTATTTAGTAACCAGCTTTGTTAACATTCATAGATAAGATTCTAATATTCCATTTTCTATGTTATTCAGTTAAAAAGTAAATGAAAGGAGAGAGTGCACAAGTTTTGTGAAAAATCTTTCCAATTCCTTTGAGCAAATGGTTTTACAAATGGATTCTTAAACATTATAAATGAAGAGAAATACTTTTGTCAAAATCAAAAATTCTTTGCCTGATTTCTGCAGGGGTTTTCAATGTCACTGCATTTATAGAATTATCTACTTATAGAACAGCAGAAAAATTATCTCATCAGAGTGCTATTATATTGTAGTAATTTTGTTTAAAAAGAAAAGTGTTCGTGTCTTAAATGAATAGCCTTCAAAAAAATTTTTAAAAATGTATTTAAAATTTCAGATTGAAATGTAAGAACATTGTTCTATGAAATACTTTTTCTTCATAAAATTACTTTCCCACTTCTTCCAGGAGATTATGAAAAATTTTAGAGGGCAGAAGAAGTATTTTATAGATGCTACAATCTTATCTAAAGGGCCAAAAAATTGTATTCCATTCAGAAATGAAATCTTTTTTCTCAGTGGTATTGTTGTGCCTTTTGTGACACATCACATACTACTTTGGATTACAGTTTTTGAAGTGATTATTATTATTATTTTTATATTTATGTACACCTTTATTTTGAAATATATATACATTGTGTAATAGCTCAATTGAGCTAATTACCATATGCATTACCTCATATACTTACTTTGTGTGGTAAGAACACCTAAAATCTAGTCCTTACTGATTTTTTAAAAATACAACACATTGTTATTAACTATAGTCAATGTTGCATGGTAGAACTCTTGAACATCCCTATCTAAGTGAAATTCTGTACTCTTTAATCAGTATCTCCTCATCCCCTGATCCTCTGGTATCACCTTTTCTATTCTCTGCTTGTAAGAGCTGAATTTTTTAAGATTCCATGTACAAGTGAAACCATGTAATATTTGTCTTTCTATGTCTGTCTTTTTTCATTTAACATAATGTCCTCCAGTTTCATCCACGTTGTCACAAAAAACAAGATTTATTACTTTTTTTAGGGCTAAACAATATTCCACCAATTGTTTTTAATAGACTTAAACTGTATCCATTCTAGTAACAGTATGCTTTGACAGTGGCTCACTGCAAGATGCTATAGTAGAAATATGTAAGTTTAGCAACTGTTTCTTATGATATGTGTCATTTTCCTGGTTGGCTTGCTTGTCCAGTGATTTTCTTATGCAATTCTTTAATTCTTCAATTCCTTCTCCAGTAATTGCAGATATAGGGATGATATGTTGGAACTCCATGGTCTTCTCTGGAATCATGTTTTTCCCAAACAAATGCAAAAAATCCTTAGGATTCTGAAGTTGGTTCATCCATGCATGGAATTGATCTTGGGCATTTGGCAAGTCCATTTTATTAACTACCAGGAGGGCAGGTTTTGTCTGAAGTTCCTCTTTGTACAACTCCAGCTCTTTTGTAAACAGTAGTATAGTTTCAAAAGCAGTTCTGTATTGAGTTTTGGAAGAAAGCTGAAATCCACAAATGTCAACAACAAAAAGAAGTTGTCTCGTTCTTTCTATATGCTTCAGGAATTTGTGGCCCATTCCTCTGTTCATATGTGCTCCTTCAATTAAACGTAGAAGGTCAGGTACTGATATATGTTTGAAATCATTGTACATAATCTTTCCAAGTTCAGGTTTTAATGTTGTGAATGCATAGTCTGCAATTTCAGGTTTTGCATGAGAAACTTGACTTAGCAAAGAGGATTTTCCAGCATTTGGGAATCCTACTAGGCCTACATCAGCTATAAGTTTTAGATCAAGGCGAATTATTCATTTCTGCCATTTCAATGGTAAGAAATTTGTAAGTAATTTACCACCAAGACCTCCTTCAGCTATCAAAATTCTATCACCTTCTTTATTGAGTTCTCTGACTATTTGTTCCTCCTTCAGCCACAAATCGTTTCTGAGGATATTTGTCTTTAAGTTGCCTTAATGTCATTTTTTTATGGGCTACTACCCAGACATCACCACCTCTTCCACCTTCTCCGCCTAAACGAGGATAGCCCATTCCTCCCTTGGTGAAGAGTCTTAGGTTATCAGTGAAATTTCCATACTTTCTGAACAACACGCCAGCGCTATGCATCATGACTGCACCCCTGAAGTGATTATTTTGATGTAATAACCTATCTACATTACAATTCATTATTCAATAGCAATCTGATATTCTACCATACAACTATGCTGCCTTTATCAACTTGACCATTTCTCAATTGATTGACCATTAAGTTTTTCTCCTGATATTTAGATTATGTAAGCATCTCTGGATACACATATATAGGCTGGATACACATTTATATATAAAAAAGCAAAGTCCTTATGGTGTTTTAGTTTAGGATAAGTATTTAGACTAAGTATTTAGACTTAGGATAAGTTTTAGTTTTCCTTACCAATCAATAATAACATTGGATGTATATGCACCACCAAAATGACAGAGTAGAAGTAAGCTGACTTTACTTCACCTGTCACTGCAAACCAAATATTTGGCCCCAAGATTTCCTATAACTAGCAATATTCAGCACTCAAATGTGAAAATAGGCAAGTTTCCAGATCGATAGCAAAGTGAAAAATCTTTGAGCTGATGGTAAGAGAATCAGACTTCTGGGTCCATGATGAGGCCTCTCCCTCAAATTGTGAAGCATATAAGTATGAAACATTTCCCTCAGGATCATGGTTTCCACAAAAGAAAAAGTGAGATCAAAATGGGCAATGAGCATTCCCACCTTTGCAGCAGAGCTGACCTAAGGAAGGGAAAACCCTCAGTGAAACTATAGATTAAGGAGAATGGCAGAACTGCCTTATCCTGCCTACAAAACTCTATTTTGTATTTTAACCAATTAAGATACCAAATCAGAGTGGCTGATCAGCAGTACCACACTGTAGGACCATGGAGCCCTTAGGCAAAAACATCCTACCTAGGCTATTCACAGAAACAGAGCATCTTTTTTAGGACCTCTGCCATCCTGGAAGATCAGCATTTTGAACGTTTTCTAGGGCTGAGCCAAACAAGGTTAAGGAAGTGACAGTTCAAAAGGTAAACTGTAAAGAATCTCTAAGAAAGCATATTAAAGAAAAAATAAAACATGCCAGATAGAGAAGACTGAGGTAAACAATTAGTTCTTCAATGTGAAGACGTAGAAGTACATCCATGAAATCAACAACAAATAGGGAACCATAACCTCCCTAAAATGAGAAAATAAGGAGTCAGTGACCAAACTTAACAAGATGATGATGTGGGAGGTCTATGGTTAAGAATTCAAAATGGTAATTTTAAGGAAACTCAGGGAACTCCAAAATAACATAGAAAAGCAATTGTACTAGAGAAATGTAACAAAGAGATTCAAAGAATAACAAAAACAGAAATCCTAGAACTGCAAAAGACATTTGCTGAATTGAAAAAAATGTTTTTGATGCTTTGAAGAGTAGAATAAATTAACTCAAGGAAAATAATCAGTAAGTTTGAAGATAGAGTATTTGAAAATACTTAGTAGGAGGACAAAAAAACAATGAAAAGAAAAGGAACATAACAAGATATAAAAACATTACTTAAAAGACAAAATTTAAGAACTGTTATTTTTAAGAGAAAGTTGGGGAAGACAAAGGGGAAATACTATAAAAATAGTAACCAAAAATTTTCAAAACTTGATAAAGATATAAATATGTAGGTACAGAAAGATCAAGGATCAGATTCAACCTAAATGAGACTACTAAAAGCATATAATAACCAAACACTCAAAGGTCAATGACAAAGAGAGAATCTTCAAATCAGCAAGAAAAAAGAAGCAAGTAGCATATGAAAGAGCTTCAATTTGTCAAACTATGCAAGTCAGGAGAGAGTAGAATGATATTTTTATAGTGGTGAAAAAAAATTCTTCCAAGCAAGAATGCTGTACTCAGTAAAGCTATCCTTCAAGCTTAAAGGAGAAATAAATTCTTTTCCTATAAAGAGCTGAGAGAATTCATCGGCCCTACATCTGTCTTACAAGAAATGCTAATAAGATCTCTTTAATTTGAAAGAAATAGAAGCTAACATGGAAAAAGAGGATATGTGAAAGTAGAAATCCTACTGTTAAAAGTAAATATACAGACAAACTCAGAATACTCTAATACTGTAAATGAGGTAGGCAATCTGCTCATAACTCTAAAAACCAAAAGGAAAAGCTATCAAAAGCAATAGTAACTACAGAACTCTATTAATGGGCAATATAAAAAGATACAAGTTAAGAGAACAGAAGTCAAACTCTGGAAAGGGATAGCATTAAAAGGTAGTGTTATTTTTAATTTTTCCTTTTCTTTTGTGGCCAAATGTAAGTTGCCATCTGTTTAAAATAAATTATTTTGTCAATAAGATCATTTTGTAAGCCCAATGGTAAGCACAAAGCAAAAACTTATAATAAATACCCTAAAATTAAAACCAACAAATCAAAATATGCTTCCAGAGAAAATCAATTAACCACTAAGGAAGGTATAAGAAAGTAAGAAAGGAAAAGAAGCGTTATAAAAAAAAAAAACAGACAACAAGTTACAAAATGGCAGTAGTAAATCCTTACCAATCAATAATAACATTGGATGTATATGCACCAACTAAATTATCCAATTAAAATACATACAGTAGTTGAATATTTTTTTTTAAAGATCCAAATATATGATGCCTACAAGAAATCCACCTCACCTATGATGCATAGTAGAATGCATAGTAGAATGAAGCATAGTAGACTGAAAGTCAAAACATAGAGAAAGT
This sequence comes from Arctocebus calabarensis, assembly GCA_963573935.1. Classification (NCBI taxonomy): domain Eukaryota; kingdom Metazoa; phylum Chordata; class Mammalia; order Primates; family Lorisidae; genus Arctocebus; species Arctocebus calabarensis. The sequence continues at coordinate 3,850 of CAUYON010102126.1, read as the reverse complement.
CATTCCATCCAAATGAAAACTCTTGTCAAAATCACCCTGGGGAAAAATTTTTACCCCCTTGGCAATTGTAGCAATACCAAAACTAGAGAAATGGGACATGACCAAGCTAAAAAAGGTTTGCATAACTAAGGGTACAACTATAGCAACACACAGCCTTCAGGATGAGAGATGATGCTTGTGTGCTCCATCTGACAAAGGACTGATAACTAGAACAAAAAGAGGATGCAACCTAATCAATAAGAAAAGAATGAACAATCTTATTTAGTGTGCAAGAGACGTGAATAGAGGCTTATCTGAGGAAGACAGATAAATGGCCAAAAAACACATGAAACAAATTATCATCCCTAATCATTGGAGAAATGCAAATCAAATCCACCCTGAGATATCACATAACTCCAGTAAGAATAGTCCAAATCACAATATCCCATACGTACAGATGCTGGTATGAATGTGGAGGGAAGGGAAAATGCCAACTTTCTGTTGGGATTGCAAACTAATGCAGCATCTATGGAAAGAAATATGGAGAAGACCTAAAAGCCAATCTTGTATTTGATCCTGTAATCCCCCCAAAAGAAAATCATGTTACCATAAGGACATTCGCACTAGAATATTTATTGCAGCTTAATTCCCAATTGCCAAGAAGTGTAATCAAGCCAAGTGCCCATCAACCCATGAACACATCGATGAATTGTGATGTATGTATGTCATTGAATACTCCTCAGCCATAAAAAATAAATTACAAGGAGAATTTAAAAAATGAAAACTGAAACAAATTAAAATTGTAATGAAATGTATTGAATTCTGTGGGATGGCAAAAAAGCAGTAGTAACCATAACCATAAACACCTATATAGAAAGTAGAAAACAGTAGAAAATTTTTCAATATACAATCTATGCACTTCAAGGAAATATAAAAGTTAGAAAATATCAAACTCAAAATTAGCAGATGGAAAGAAATAAAGATAAGAATAAAAATAAACTGAGACAAAAAAACCCCACTAAAGATCAACAAAGTGTTTTCTTCTTATAAAAACAAGTTGATATAATTTAAGGTAGACTAAGAAAAATATGTATGGTGGCCCAAATAAATAAAATGAGAAAAAAGAGACAAGATAATTAGTACCACAAAAATAAAAAAATTGTTAGAAATTATTATGGAAAAACTATATGCTAAATAAATGGAAAATATAGAAAAAAATAGATAAATTTCATCAAGGAAATTTGTCAGGAAGGGCTAATCAGTGCTCAATTTCATGTATTCTGTAATCCAGTAACTTTTTGTTTATAGTTTTGAAACTGGAAAACCAGTTTGGGTAGATCTAACTGTGTAAAATTTCAATAACTTTTCTGTGGGTATTTTATTAATGGTAATGAGAATTTCTGTCTTTGGCTGCGAACGAGGTTGCAAAAAGTTTTTTATTTAATAATACAAAAATAAACTAGCTAGGCATTGTGGTTGGTGCCTGTAATCCCAGTTGTTTTGGAGGCTGATGCAAGAGAATAGCTCCTAAGCCCAAGAGTTTGAGGCTGCTGTGAGCTATGACACTGTAGAACTCCACTCAGGATGGCAAAGTGACACTTTATCTCAAAAGAAAGTAAAACTTAAGGTGAAAAGGTTTAGTGCCTGTAGCTCAGCGGCTAAAGTGCCAGACACATAGACTGGAGCTGGTAGGTTTGAACTCAGCTTGGGCCTGCCAGCCAACAACGACAACTACATCCAAAAAATAGCCAGGCCTTGTAGCAGGTGCCTGTTGTTCCAGCCACTTGGGAGGCTAAGGCAAGAGAATCACTTAAGCCCAAGAGTTTGAGATTGCTGTGAGCTGTGACACCATGGCACTCTACCCAGGGTCACATACTGAGACTGTCTTTAAAAATAATGTATATTATATATTATATACATATGTATATATATATATGATGAAAAATTAAAAAATCATTTGTTCCTTTAATATACAATTTAGTATTTCATGTATGTGAATTTTCAAATATTTTACCTGAATTTAAACTGTATAATATAAGGGCATTTGAAAATGTACTATAGAACTGGAGGGTTATTCTATGAAATAAAAGTATAAATTAAAAAATCTCTCTACTAAAATATCTTGTATAAAATGTGGGTAAAATAAATACGGAAAGTAGCATTTTATTTCCTTAAAGACAAGGCATTTTATTTGGTCAAATAATTCATGGAAACATGAGAAAGTAATTAAATATTATAATAATTTAAGATACATAGATTACATTTTAATTCCTGATATAAAACCTTACATCTCTTACGATCTTTTGCTCCCAGGAATCTAGCACAGTGTAGGAACATGGCAAATTCTCTACACATCTGTATACAATGTAATGGGGCTGATAATCCCCCTCTGAGGTTAAAGAAAGCAGAAAAATCCATCTGAGGAAGCAAACCCAACTGGACAAGAAAGTACAAATGGAGAAAATGTAAAGAGCAGATATTGTTCAAAGTGGATCATGAAAACTAGGTTGGAGTTAAAAAAAGGAAAAACAAGAGATTCTTGGTATAGGAAATATTGTGACAATAGTAGAGAACAGTATTTTTGTCAAAATCATTCTCTGTTTCTGTAGTAATTTAATTATGGCTGGCCACATGAAAGCTCATATTAAATATATACTTTTAACCTTTCCTGTAGGTGGATGCTCCCATATTAACTAATTGTCATTGAAATAGGAAGCAGAGTGAAGCACTTGGCTACCACTTTTGGCCTCACACTGAATATAAACTCCTCATGTTCTCCTTTAACTACTTGTTACTTAGAAAGTTAAAATTTTGATGTGACTAAGAAGAGTATCATAAATATCCTAGAAAAAGGTTGAAGGGACCTGGATCATTGAGTGACCATGTGGATTAGAAATGCCTGAACCATTCACTCTACTCACTTCAAGATGACTGAAAAACAAATTTATAGCATCTTTAAGCCATGTTGCTTTGAGGTTTCCTTTTTATACTTCCTTAAACACCATCTTATAATACAAGAAAAAACAGGGAAAAGGAGCACAAAACTTTGTGTTCTAGGATTAGATTAGTTGGCTATATACTCTTGCAAAAAAAAAAAAAGAAACTAATTTTTTTTTTTTTTTGTAAGACAGAATTTATTCACAGAAAAGACTACAGAAAACATTAAGGCTCCTGGTAGAGGGAGAGAATTCTAGTGGGCAGAGAGAAGCTGTCTTCGTTTCTCTCCCAGTCTTTCCCCATCTCCTCCTTTAGCTTTTAGTCTCAGGGTATATATAGGTGTATGGGTTCCTTGGCCAGGAAACGAATGAATACAGTTCCTTCCACCAGGGGCAAGGTGAATGAATGTATTAATGAATGGATACAGTCCTTTCATGGAATTGAGGCCTAGGAAATTCACAAGAAATTGACCTAGGCATAGGAGATGGGGGTTCCACATTTAGTCCTACATGTGAAGTGAAGGAGACACCAAGCCATAGGTGTCTCCTCAGCAGTTGGCCAGACTTTTTGGCAATTGGAGCCTCTGGTGGAGGTTGGAGGTCCCCCTCCTTGCCGGTCATCCAGCCCACTGGCTCTTACAGCTGGCTGCCACACCACTGACACTGCCAAGGAGGAGGCAGAAGGTCCGCCAGCCCCACTGAGCTGGCTAGGGCGCCAATTGTCTTGCATCAATTCTCCCTCTCTGAGTAGAAACTCCAACTGCTGTTAGGGAAAAGGGGCGAAGACTCAATCTAACTGCTTCCTGCTGAATCGGGCAAAGATAGAAGGGGGCAGTTGGGGTTTCTCCAGAGGAGAGTGATACAGGGGTTCATGGACTGGAACCATCTTTATTGCGTGTGGCTTGATGACATTTCTGGAAAACATAAATCTGATT
>CAUYON010102125.1:0-29507 GCA_963573935.1 Arctocebus calabarensis | reverse complement strand
TTTCCTTATTCATTTCTAGGGTTCTATATATAGTCTCAAAACTAAACTCCCTTTTAAGATACAAGCATCTCAAATGTCATTGTCCATTTTGTGGCCTAATGGATTGCTTACCAAATAAAGTAAAATATCAAACTAATATTTGATAAATCTGGTGGGAAATTGTAATTTCCCATTTGCTTTTATTGTGGTTAATACATGGGGTTCCCTAAAGGGATTTCTGAGGACAAAGTAAAAAAATGGTTTTCTCTGGGATAAGGAGGAAAAGTATCAGCTGGAATTGTAAAAAGAATTTCAATTATATTTGTAGTATTTTATTACTTAAGTTTTAGGTTAAAAAAATAGAACAGAAAATTCAAAAGAGAAAAACAGTAAAATAGTTACTAAAAATTCAAAAATATAAAAAGTCAGAACAAAAAAGTAAAAACTCACAGACAATAAAGATTAATTTTTTGTTTTAACCTGGTTAAATTTATAGTCTTTATGAATGTCTCCTGCTTTTTAAATTTATAATATTTTATAAACATTTCCCCATAGCGTTGTGTAGACTTTGCAGTAATAACTTTTAAATGACTATATTCTACTGAATGCCTGTGCCATGATTAACTTATTGATACATTTAGATATTCCAGTTCAGCATGAATAACTGTAGTAGATAAATTTGTATATAAAACTTTGAAATAGCAATAATAATAGTGACCAATTATTAAAGGATAGAAGTGTAACAAGTAATTGAGTAAGTGCTTTAAATACAACATTTTATTTAATCTTCACTAAATTCCCTTGAGAAATTGTTATCTGAACTGAAAGATCAGACAAATTACAATGTGGCTAAGAGCCCCAGTTTGCCAGAGCCAGAAAAAGCATTCAAACCTGAGTCTATGGATCTGTCTTTGGAGCTTAAGTGCTCTGAGTACCGGCTCCACGGAGATTAGCTCCACACTCTGAGATGATCCTCTCTCTCCCTGCCTGTTTTCCAGTTGCAGAACATGAGGGGACATAGCGGAAAGCAATGCCTTAGAAGGAAGAAACCTGGCCTCTGAATCACTGTGTTGAGGAAATTACCCAATTAGAGCTGTTAAATAAGTGAGAAATACACTTTTATTGTGTTTAACCCTGAGTCCCACCCCAGCGGCAGGGTTCACTAAGACCTGTGGAACTGGCCTCACCAACGGAGGAAATATAAAGTTAGGAACAACAATAAAGAAAGAGGCACCAGACACCGAATAGAATTTTCAAAGGTGGGAGCTCAGGGGACCCCCCCATTTGTGGGCTCCAGCGAGTGGCCTGGAGTCTCTGTTCCACTCAGCTTTTATTTAAATCTCTTTGCCCAGGTGGTAAACTGAGGAAGGGAACCAAGACACCAGCAAGTTCTCTGAGCCAGCATATCAACTATTGTTATTATTATTAACTTTAAGGATTTGAGCAGTTTTGAGGAATCTGAAACTTGAGCCTTGTGTGGGGGAAGCCTCCTGTCAGGAGTCACACGCACAGATCTAGGGAGGTGTTAAACTCTGCTCGTTCACTGTGGGGTAAAACGCAGCGGTGTTAATCTCCTCTGAGGAATGGGTCAGAGAGAGGCGTTTTCCTCTCATCACCACCACAGAGGATTTTCCTGGGATGTAAGTCTGGCTGCCCGAATCTCAGGGCTCATTGGGTTTCTGCTTTGTCTGTTTAATGGCCAGGAAATGACCTAGAAGATGTGTCTTTTCTAGGTCTTGCCATAAACTCTTTTATGGCCATTGCTTGCCTCAGAGTGTTCACAGACTCAGCAGGGGTATTTGTGTAAGCTGCATCCCCAATAGGCCAGGGTTTCAGGAAAGGCCAGTAACTTGTTCAGGTAAGAAATTTAGCAATGGCTAGCCTAAAGATAAACTAGCTGACTTTTCTTTGTCCCTACTCCTTCAGCTTACTTTTTAATTTTCCCTTTTTCTAAGGGGGTGCCCCCCTCTGCCAAGAATGGGGTCTTCTGTCTCTATTTTGCCTGCAAACCCAATGTACATGTTTGGGCTTATCAGGTTTATCATTGACAGCACCTTAACCTACCCTGACTAACACAGTAGAATTCATAATTAAATAATATAAATATTTCAAGGGTTCTTGATGCCTGATGTCATTGCTTTTTTAAAAGATTGCATGAATTTACATGCTCATTAGAAATGTATAAGGGATTGTCTCATTCCATCCATCAACATGTAATATTTTTTAAATGTTTTTATTATTTTTATTTTTGGGGGGGGTTAACGGAGAAACTTTTATTCATTAACACAGAGCCTAACACATTGTTATATTGCAAGGCAGAATAAAGCTACAAAAAAAAAAAAGATAACATCGAGAAAGAAGAGCAAGAACTGTGGCTCTAGATAAGAATTCAACAAGTCAGACTCTGAAACAGGCACTCAGATGAAATGGCCTAAACCTAAACCAGGGTTACCATCCCCCCTCCCCCCAAATGTTTTTATTATTTTATATGATATTATGCTTGGAATGTAACTTTGCAGGATTTTGCAAATAGCAATACCTGTGGTATTGGGTGGTGATGGGACAGCTTAAGGATATACCCTGAGGTGAATATGAGCTAGCGGGCTAGTTTGGTTTAAGAGAGAATGAGATTCAGATAGAACTTAGAGGTGACCTTCATTTGGTAATATGAAGAACTTTGAATATTGTTTCGGTGAAGCTCTGAGTATATGGGGGAGAAAAATAAAGAAGGAATTGGCTAAAATGGGGCTATAAAGAACGTACACCTGGGAAAGCATATGCCAAGCTGTCAGAGACAGATACTAAACCACGCACACACAGATCGGGTACATAACCTGAACCAAAACCAAGTCAAAGATTTCAAGCGGCAGAATCTTTAGGGCTCCTTAGACCATAGATTGTGGAGTTGTCTGCTAGGAGGCTGACAAGTGTGATACTCCAGATGTTCGGTTGGGAAGTCTAGAGGTTTTGCAAGTAGGCTAGAGCATGGTGGGTATGAGAGTCTAGTACAGTGGTTCTCAACCTTCCTGATGCCTCCTAGTGCCGCGACCCTTTTATACAGTTCCTCATCTTGTGGTGACCCCCAACCATAATATTTTCGTTGCTATTTCATAACAGTAATTTTGCTACTGTTATGAAGGTAACATAAATATCTGATATGCAGGGTGTATTTCCATTGTTACAAAGGGGTTGCAATCCACAGTTTGAGAACTGCTGGTTTAGTACATTGTTTTAGAAGGGTCTATTACAAAGTAGAAAACGATAAAGAGTATCTACAAAAGCTGTGTGCTGCTTACTGCCGACTCAAGCATGATGCTCTTTTGATGGACTGGTTAAAAGTCCATTAGTTCAGCAAATATGGCAGCTGCATAAAGTTTATACAGCACACATTTCTCTTATTGCTCTGAAGGCCCTGCACTTAAAGTGATTGTGTATGTAGAAGATGATAAAGGACATGATGTAGCAAGGAATCTTGCCAAAAATGAGAAAGTGGGGAAATTGCATAACTGAGGAGACTGGCCTTTAGAGGAGAAACCGCTTTTCATTTGACCTCTATCTTGGCACACACTGCCTGGGGAATTCTTCTCCATGACATAGTTTTTCATTTACTTCTGGTGGCAACTGAGTTTTAAAGACACAAACTTCCTAGGTTCAAAACCACACACTGCCTCAATGGTTGTGTGAATACGTGAGTTATAGGTATAAAGTACTGGGCAGGCTGATTTTGACCCCCCCAAATTATCGGGTCCTAATCCCTAGAACCTATAAGTGTTATATGGAACCTATAACTGTTACTTTAAATAGTAAAAAGGGTCTTTGCAGATGTGACTAGGTTAAGGATCTTGACATGGGGAGATGGTCTAATTTAGATGGGCTTTAAATACAATCATGTCTATCCAGACAAGAGCGAGGCAGAGGGAGATTTGACCAAGATAGGTAACAGAGAAAGGTGGTGTGAAGAGGGACACAGAGCTTGGAAGCGATGTGACCACAGTCCAAGGAATGCCTGCAGCCGCCAGAATCTGCAAGAGGCACGGACTCAAGAACCTCCAGAGGCAGCTTCTTAATGCTGCACTTCTGCATCTTAATGTTGACCCAGTGGTGTGGATTTGGGATCTGGCCTCTAGAACTGTGAGAGAGTAAATTCCTGTTGCTTTAAGTCGCTTAATTTTGTGGTAATTTGTTAGAGTAGCCACAGGAAACTCATACAAATACTTAGACGCATGCTTGTTACATCCTAAGCATTATAAAAGTGTCCATTATTAGTATTACAAGACAATGGCCAGAAGTCCACACTCTAAAGTACTAAGAACCATGACAGGACAATGGCTATTTTCTGTATATTTTTAAAAAATTTGTGTCTGCTTGATTCTAAAGAAATTTAGATAAAAGTTTATTCTGAGGAGGCAAGTGAAGAGAGCATGCCATTTGGAGTCCATTCTCCACCAGAGGCCTGTGTAGCATAAGAAGGAGGCAGCAGCCAGCCTCCGAAGCTTCTCCTTCTGCTTAATTATGATGTCCTATTTATATTCCAGACAAAGTCATGTGCAAGGGCATGTGAGGTACTGGTCACACCTAGAAAATAGTGGCTGTATGAAGCAGCTGCAACCAAGATTTGCTTCCCAGGGAATAATAAAAAATGTATATAAGAGAAAGACTGTCTACTATGGTGATTTAAAAGAGCTTTTTGAACTCTTAAACCGACTTCCAGCTGAGTCTCTACACTGCAGGTACCTGTGACCCCAAGAAGGCCATTTCACCTCCCCGAGCCTCGGTGTTCTTTGTAAGCTACTGCAGGGCCTAGGATTGAAGTGGGGGAGAGTGGAGGGAAGACAACATTGCCTCAACGAGGATCGGTGCCTGTGGCTCAACGGGCTAAGGCGCCAGCCACATACACCTGAGCTGGCGGGTTCGAATCCAGCCCAGCCAGCCAAACAACAATGATGGCTGCAACCAAAAATGGCCAGGTGTTGTGGCGGGCGCCTATAGTCCCAGCTACTTGGGAGGCGGAGGCAAGAGACTTGCTTGAGACCAGGAATTGGAGATTGCTGTGAGCTGTGATGCCACAGCACTCTATCCAGGGTGACAGCTTGAGGCTCTGTCTCAAAAAAAAAAAAAAATTGCCTCAACGATAATTATATGAATCAAATTAAATAATAAATATAAAGTGCTAGTCTTGGACCTGATTAGTAGTAAACATTCAAAAAAGAGTATCCCAAAAAAGGTGGCACCAAAGCACTAATTTGTCCAGAAACCTTGAGTGTAAAGTAGACAATTGTTTTATAGGCTAAAGGAAACTACAAAATTTCTGCATCAAAAATCCCATTAACTTTTCTTTATTAGTTGTTTTAGCCCCAAAGATTGTTCTGAGTTTAAAAATCCAGTAGCACCATGTTTAGGGGTAACACATTAGCGGTGGTATGGCTGTGCCTCAAAAGAAAAGTAACAGGAGACCAGATATTCCAATCAATTTTTAATAAACTTAAATCAGAAAAAAAAAAAAAGCCTTACCGTTGATAATAGATACTGGCATCCAAATAATATTAATTGTACAAGTCCTATTTTTGCTAATGTAGGCTGCAGGAAGAAGGTTGTGTGCGGCTCATTAAATTCTTCATATCTAGGTTTTAAGATTTAATGGAGATGACAGAATTGACAATATAAAATGGCCACAAAAGCCACATAGAAAAGGAAAACTGTATTACCTTAGTGGAGAAAGCACTTGGTCTCCCTGTCTGCTTCAATGTCAATGTTCACGGGAGGAAAGACTTGGCAAGATTGGGGGTGGGGTGATGAGTGGAACCCCGGGAATTGCCATGCCTGCCTTCCCTAAGCAAAGCCAGAAAGGGAAGGCCTGAGTGGGCTGACCTCGTGGTAGTTCATGGTCCTTGTTTTTCGTTTTCCACAGAGAAGCCATTCTCTCATTATTCCTGGGTAACAAAGTACCTCTTTTTATGTTTCCAGGTGGGCCTGAGACCCACTGCTGGCTAATGATATGACAGAAGTTTGCTGAGAGACATCTGGAAAAGATACTGCTTTTTTAATAACAGCAGGTGCCGCAGGAACGCTCCTCTCACTCGCGTGGCTCTTCCTTCAGGCCTGTGGGTACGACTGTGCTCAGAACTCGAGGCCGCCAGGAGACCACAAGTGAAGCCTTTGTAGAACTAGACACCAAGGTTAGGCCAGGCCGCCATCGCGGCCCCTGCCCTCCGCTGGGCTTCTAGTTATATGAAAACTCCTATTTGTGAGGCATCCTCTGAAAAATGATTTTCTTGCGAGTAAAATAATTTATAATTGGTATGATATATATAAATGAATTCAGATTGTCAATACAGCAGTTTGGGTTTAAGGTCTCTGGAGTACACTAAGATGTAACTGTAACTGACCTTGGTAAATCAGGGTTTGAATATGAGGATTTTTTTCCATAAATATACTAGGAAAAAATTGGAGATCTGAGGCAGTTAGAAAAACTTGCAGATAACCATATAGCTTAGAAATGATGCAGAAATTCGGAAAAAATTAGGTATATCATGAATACATAAAATATATGTGGATACTAGTCCATTTTATCGTATACAACCATTAAATGAACACAAAATTATTATCAAAACTTATGCACACAAACCAGACCATATGTGGCACTATTCACAGTAGAGAAAAACATAAAGGTAAAGATGGAGTAGTAAATCATAAATGCATACAATTAACTGTAGTACACACTACTATCATAGTAATTTCACAATTTCAACCTCCTGTTGCTGTTGCAGGGAACTCAAGTGTTAAAAGCATCAGCTCAAAACAATAGTCATCTCCACATGAGCCGTTTCTCTCTCCAGTAAATTGCAGATAGCAGTAAAAGGTGATCTCTGGTGGATGTTCTGTATTTTTCAACCTGTTTATTTGCAATACCATAAACCTTGAAAAACACCGTGGGATCCACAAGAAGTACAAGTAGTGATGCTGGAAGTGCTCCCAAGTAGAACAGACAAGTCATGACAGTACAAGAAAACGCTGGCTTGCTTGACAGGGAGGGTAGATTGAGGCCTGGAGCTGCACCTGCCTGCTCTTTCAGATGGATGATTCATCTTGTAAACACAGGACAAAAACTTACACTATTTATACAGTACAGTACTATAAATGTATTTTCTCTTCCTTATGATTTTCTTAGTCGTATTTTCTTTTCACTAGTTTAAGAATATTTATGATGCATGTAATGAAAAGTATGTGTTAATTGACTGTTGATGTTATTGGTAAGGGCTTTTCTTCAACTGTAGGCTATTAGCAATTAAGGTTGTGCGACATCAAAAGTTAAATGCAGATTTTTAATCGGGTTGGAACCAGATGCCCCTACTCCCAGCATTGTTTAAGGGTCCACTGTATGTTATAATGTATTTGGGTAGAGAATGGGAAATTACTTCAATGTACTCCCAAGAGGATAAAAAATTGTGAAGGAGAAAAATCAAACAAGTATAGATGTTCATTGATTTGTTCAATTATTTATTGAGTTTGTGTTATTTGACAGGCACTGTGCTACTAGGCATACTCTGATGAATCAGTCGGACAGAGTCCCTGTCTTCATGTATATAATGGTATATACACTTTATAAAGACACTTGTGAAAAAGATGAGTACTGAATGGCATGTGCTAAGAAAAAAATAAAGACCATGGAAAGATAAGAGCAGAGGGGTTGGTTAAAAGAACCTATTCTAGGTAGACCTCAGGATGAAAAAGAGCCAGCATGGGAAATTTGAGGGAAACAGCCATATAAGCAGAGTAAGTGTAAGGCTTGGAAGCAGGAAAATTCTTAGAGAATCGAGTGTGTGTGGAGCAGTGGGAGTTCAGAATGGAAAGATGAGGGAAGAGAAGAAAAGCAGTATTCAGACTTACTAAGACCTGAAAGGCCACGATAAGAGATTTTATTTCATTGTAAATATAGGAGGAAGCTGACATGAGGTTTTACGCAGAGAAGTGAGATGTTCTCATTTGTGTTTTCAATAATTCTCTCTCCTATTTGGAGCACAGACTGGAAGGCAAGAGTTGAGGCAGGAAAACCATTTCGCAGCAAACCAGGTGAGATGGGCTTCAAAGGAGTGCAGAAAAATAATGACTTGAGAATCGCTGACTGGTAGAAGCAATGCACTTGGCTGATGAAATGAATGTTGTGATGAAGGGGGTTACTAGTCAAGAAAGACTCACAGATTTCTGGCTTGATGACTGGACTACAAGTGGTATCACTTTCTAACATGCAAGAAGACTTTGAAGAAAATGTTTATAGAATAAAAACGAAGAGCTCTAGTTTGACCATGATATGTTTGAGAAATACTGAAAATATCCAAGTGGAGAGATCAAATATGCAGTTGGAAGCTAAAATCTGAAGCTCAGGAAGGAGATAGCCCTGGAAATTTAAATTTAGTTGTTTTGTTGCAGGAGTTAAATAAGAGGGAAAGGTCACATCATTGGCAGGGGTGTCCAACCTTCAGCCCACAGGCTGCATGCTGATTTCTACGAAGACTTTTTTTTGCTTACCTGAGGCTATACAGTGACCTTTTCATTCCAGACATTGTGCTTCTAGTATTAAAAGTTACATTTGGCTACTTTTTATTTTGTCATTTCTATTCCTCTATTGATATTGCTTTTCTGCTCATTATTATAATTATCTTTTCTTTTTTTTTTTTTTGCAGTTTTTGGCCGGGGCTGGGCTTGAACCGCCACTACAGTATATGGGGCTTGCGCCCTATTCCTTTGAGCCTAGATATTAACAAGGGAGGAAAACTGTTCCGGGAGGGGCGTGACCAAGAGTTCTGTTTGAGCAGGTTAACTGAGAGATGTCTATTACACATTCAAGTGGAAAGGCTGGACAGGAGTGGAATGAGTCTAGAGTTCAGGGGCCAGAGTCAAAGCATTTAAAGCCGTAGGGCTTTAAAGAAAATAGGTATGAAGACTGAGCCCTGGTGTACTCAAATATACAGGGTATATTTGAGGTATGAGTGAGGCAGGAGAAACAGAATAGAGTGGAATCCAAACATCATCTTTTAGATTCACTTCATCAGTGAATATGGCTCAAAATAAGGAGTGTGATCAAGTTGTCAAATGTTTCTGTTAACTAGAAAAAGAAATACATAGAAGCCATCATCCCTCATCTGACTATGACAGCCTATTATTTGACTTTTCTACCCCCATTTACTCCAATTACATTTACATTGACTTCTGTACATCATTTAACACATGGCAATTCAAATAGCACTTTAAAAACATAATTTTACTGAGATTTTGAGGTTTGTTTCTGTAGTACATTAATGTATTAGTCAATACTGTATAATATAACTTCTTAAACTACGTGGAATTTAAATTCTAGAAGTTAAGAGTTTAACAGTTATGCTATTGAAAATCCTATATAATTTGGGGCATCTTATCCCTAATAATGATTTTGTTGATTAAGATATTATTTTCTACTTACCATAGGAAATCCATTTATAAGTTCCTACTCATTCCAGTAACACTTATAAAATTTATTTCTCTAGCAGTCAGATTTCTGAGAAGAGTATCAGTGAAATTTATACTCCTGCCCCTTTTCTGGCACACTGTTCCATTGCCTGATACACAGCTGCCACTCTGTAAATGTGAATGTGCTCATTAACTATTGTATTAAGGCTATTTGATGTGCTATTACTACAGAGTACCTGAAGGTCAACCTCAGGTAGTACAGTGGATATGGAAATGGTTTTCGTTAGTGAAAGTCAAGACACCTACTTAAAAAATCTGAGAACAAAATGAAGTGTGTTGACTCAGGGCCACCACAGAAGATTGTACAGGTGCAAAGGGTCTCTGAAGTTCAGGCCGATCTCTTATGTTCAATCTGCTCTATCCCAGAAGGCCTATCAGGGTGAATGAACACCTTTTTTATTAGTCCACCCAGAATTGGTATCTTTTTGTAACCAGCCTAGAGGAGGTACATTTCACTTACCAGCATAAATTAACACTTGTGCATAGAGAAAACCTTGCAATGAAGTCAGGTCTGTGAAAATATCATTTGGAGCCTGATGGGTTCAGACAACATTTGTATCTCTTTCACTTTGACAGAACCTCCCAAACACTATTTCTAGTGGTTGTATTTCGAGTACTACTGTGAGCAAGAAAGGCCGAAGGATGGTTTTAGATTTAAAGCAGTGTGCTTCTCAGTTGGGGGCAAACTTGTCACATGGGGAATTTTGGGCAATGGGACATTTACTTATTTGATTGCCACCAGGAGGAGGGGCAGTCACTAAGCCTCTAGTCACTAAGCCTTTAATAGCTATTAAATGTCCTACAAATATACATGATCTCCCTCTCCAAATTTTCATTCCAATTGTGAAAAGTGCCGGTGGAGAAACCCTGCCCTAAACGTTATTGCTAAGAAGAGGATATCCCTAATAACTAAAATCTAATTTATGTTTAGACCCTTCCCTATCTTCCCAGGGCCCAGTGATAAGGAAAATTTTTTTGTAGCGTATGCTTTTCTAGATCCAGTTATCTTAGTGCCTTGCAGTGTGCGTAAGGCAGAGCACTGTTACATTCAAAGGTGATCCCCTTTACTCACTCAAAAACACAAATCTTCCAATACGCATTCAGATTTTTGCTCTAAGCTTCTTTGTATTTTTGCAGTTCCCAATCCAAGTCTTTCCGGAAATTAGATTGAGATAAAGGGAGGTCACAAATTTCAACTTCATTACTAGAGATATTGTGTTCTATGGGGCTGAAAAATGACGAAACTCGAGCTTTTGGCTGGCCCCTCTAGCGTAAAATTCCGGAGCTGGTCTCAGGGTCCCTATCGTGTCCTATCGGTTTTACCGCACCGCTGCATCTCAAGGACTGCACGTCTCCGCACAAAGCCAACAGGTAACTCATCTCGACACTCTGGTCCTGTGACCCCAGCCACGACCCTAAACTCTCCAAGAACACGGCTCCTCGGAAGGCGAGCGGACGGGGAGGGGTGCCACCTGCCCTGGTGCGAACTGGGGCACCGAGGCAGGAACAACAGGGGAGGCCGGGCGGAGCGCACCGCCCGCGAGACAACCAGGAGCTCTCCCGGACGTCCGAGAGGCGGCCGGAGGGGGCCCGGCGCGGAGGGTCGGGGGGCGGTCGGGGCGCAGGCGCTGGGCGCGTGCGCGCGCGTCCGGGCCCCTCTGCCCGCCCGTCCGCGCCGGCCCGCCCTCGGCCTGGGCGGGGAGCAGGGCCCGGGCGGCGGCCGCCGGGACCCGCCCCTTCGCCTGCCGAGCTGGCGGGCGGGCTGTGGGCGCCGGGGGCGGGGCCGCGGCGGCCGGCGGTGCCTGCGCTCGGCGGCCTCGGAGCTCGCACACGCTCGGGGGAACATGGCGGCGGCGGAGCCGGCGCTCCCGGCGCTCCCCGGCGGCGGCGGCGTGGGCTCGGGGGCGCCGTCGGGCTCGGTGCCGGTGCTCTTCTGCTTCTCCGTCTTCGCGCGGCCCTCGTCGGTGCCGCATGGCGCGGGCTACGAGCTGCTCATCCAAAAGTTCCTCAGCCTGTACGGCGACCAGATCGACATGCACCGCAAATTCGTGGTGCAGCTCTTCGCCGAAGAGTGGGGCCAGTACGTGGACTTGCCCAAGGGCTTCGCGGTGAGCGAGCGCTGCAAGGTGCGCCTCGTGCCGCTGCAGATCCAGGTGGGTCTCGCGGGAGGGCCGCGCTCTCCGCTGCTCCCCCGACCCGGAGCGGCCCCGGTGCGTCCCCGCCTCCGCCCCCGCCCCCGCCGCGCTCCTCAGGTGCCCGGAGTCGCCGGGAGCCGGGCCCTGCGCGCCTGGCTGAGCCCGAAGGGCCGCGCAGCCCGCCCCAGCCTCGGGGAACGCGCCAGTCCGAAGGTGACGGTCACCAGCTGTGCCCGGCGGGGGCGTGGGCCTCCCGGCTGGTCCCGGCGCCCGCGATCGCGCCCACGTGTGTGGTCCTTGGTCTCCGGTACGGGCTTTGTGTGCCGGGAGCTGGTCCCAGCCTCCTGCGTAACTGGAGAGCTGTGCGGTAGTAGCTGTGTTTTTGTTTGGAGGTGGTGGGTGGTGCAGAAGGAAAAAGAGATCGAGGTGGTTGGTGGTGGTGGTGGTGGTGGGGTCAGTCTTGGGATTTGTTTCCCAGAGTTGTGTCAACCACTCGCGGAAACTTGTGGGAGTCAAACCCTTTCCCCCTCCTCCTCCCCGGCTCTTAGGTCTTTGGGTTTCAGTTCTCCTAACCTTAAGCGAAGTAACCATTTGCTTAGCCTGCTCTTAGCCAAGTGTCACATTTGACTCCGGGAGTCCAATAGCTTCTTAAATACCCGACTGAAGCTAGACGGTGAGTTCCTGGTCCTGCTGACTGAAAGTTACCATATCTGAGGATTACTTAATAGCATTTTATTTTCATTTTTTAAAAAAGCCATGCTCTAATACTCGGTAGGACGATCCCCTGTCTTCTTACTAGATGAGAGGATTCGCTGTAGAATTTGAATTTTTTAAAGGAAAGAACATAAGAACATTGGGTCCTACAATGTCAATATTTTTTCTTAGCTGAGAAACCGATAAGCCGTTTTTTTAGAAACCAAACTGAAATGTGGGATTCAGGGTTAAAGGGGATTTTAAATGTCATTTTTTTTTTCTTTCAAAAAAACGTTGTGGGTACCATAATATGCATATTTATATGGCATGCATGATATTTTGACACAAGCATACAATATGTAATAACCAAATCAGGGTAATTGGATATCTGTGACCTCAAACATTTATCCTTTATTTGTGCTGGGAGCATTCCAAATCCACTCCGTTAGTTATTTTAAAGTGTACAGTAAATTATTGTGAACTAAAGTTGCCCTGTACCCTAAATCTTATTCTCACTATCTAACTATATTTTTGTACCAGTTAACTCTGTCATTTTCTGAGGATTATTTAAAAGTTTTTTTTCAGCTGTAGTCAGCCGATGAATTGCTGATGGTTCCCATTACCCTGGAAGCATCCCATGCCAGAAGCATCCAAAGCTAGTACTTTACCCTCTGGACAAGGTTCTTGTGTTCAGGGGAGGAAGTCTGTGAGATTCCACTGTGCCCCCCGGAAGGCTTGGAAGTGGATAGACAGAGTTATCTGATACCCTGGGATTTGACCTGCTACCCAGATGTAGAAAGGTGGTTTTTAGGTGATTAATTAACATTCCCCTTTTTTGTCTTGTTCAAGTGTTTCCATGTCTAACACCTCTGTACAGCCTTCCTTGTCAGTCTGTTTACATTACTGCTGCCAAAACACTCAAGCTGTTGGATGCACCTTTGATAAATACATTTATAAAGGTGAGAATTCAAATATTAACTGTGAAGGTCTGGAGCCATACAGATACAGACTTCTTTGTGAAGCGTTTTCTGATTCGGATTCAAGGTGGGAGGGCTCTTACTTAAGACAATAATACATGTATGTTAAACTAGAAGTTCATCCTCCTCTGAAAGGTCCTCCCTTACCGGGTAGGATATTTGTATTTAAAAAAATTCAAGAGCTGCTTTGTCTGGCAGCTCTTTTTAATTAAGCATTCTAGAAATTAATTAAATGTATATACCTGAAATGTCTTGCACATTTTCAAAAGGAATGATATAAAATCCTGGTCACTTGTGGGTTTTGGAATGTTTTGCTTGTTATAGGAGATTAAATATAGTTAACTTTTTACATTGGTGTTTAAAATAATAATAGCATTACTCTGTTCCAGTTTTTAAAAAATATTTTTTCACCAAATAGTACAAGAAATCTTAAGCATCAGTTATATATTTTTACTCTTTATATACTTTATTCTTTTATTTAAAAGTAATTATATTATTATTATTTTTTTGCAGTTTTTGGCCGGGGCTGGGTTTGAACTCGCCACCTCTGGCATATGAGGCTGGCGCCCTTCTCCTTTGAGCCACAGGTGCCGCCCCTAAAAGTAATTTTTTTATATTATCCCATTTTACTAATTGTAGTGTTTTTACTGCAGCCAGATAACTCTTTTGTTTAGAAGTGAATAATGTAAAGATGTGTATGGATACATACCACATACCCTCTGATAACCTATTTATCGAAGGAGACACCACACACGCACACACACACCTGTGTATGTACTCTTGGAACAGAGAAAGGAAATACAATTCAATTCTCTTTATGCCACACTATGTTTGTGATTGTTTATTGGTTCTATGGGAAATGGAAACTTTAAGTCTCCCATTGCCAGTGTTAGGCTGTGCTAACTTTTTACTGTCTTCTTTTCTTAAATATTCTGTCAGAATGCCTGAATGTCTGCTGACAGCTCAGGTAGCTGAAGGCACAGCTCATGTTTCATGCATAGTTTTTGCTGCTTTGTCAAATGCTTGAAGTCTGATGAATTTTGAGGCATGGGAAATAATGTAAATGAGAAGATTATACCGTGGGAAATTAGGTCATTTTTGTGATTTACAAGTTTTAATTTTTCAGAAGATACTTTCCGAGTTTAATGGAAACCTTTAACTGTGGAAACTAGTGTAAATCTGATATCATACCAGCACCAGTACGTTTTCCAAACTGTGACCCAGGAAATCAAGACCTAAGCAGAAGAGAGACAGAAATGGACATTGCGTGAAGGATGCCCGAGAGGGGATTTTCCTCTGTACCAGAGAGAAAGCCGTGGCTGCTTTGTGCGGCCAGAACATAAGGGCTCACTGGAAAGGTTATTTTGACCTTTTCCTGAAATGGTTAATTGCAAGAGGATTCTGCAACAGCTTTCATTTTCTTGGAACATTATTATTATTATTATCATTATGTTAAATAGGGGCCTGGACATTTCACAGCTTGCAATATGGAGGAGTTGATGTTGTGAAGGGAAGGAAGGCGGGAGGAATCTGGACTACCTGTGGCTTGCTAGCTTGAAGGTGGTGGTTTTTGATTTCAGGACCTTTGCCACAGGAGTGTGACCAGAGGAGCAGATAGCCAGGCTAAGGCTCAGAGGTGGGATGCTTCTGGGGGGTGGGTGTGCTCTCAGGGCACTGAGAAAGACAGCCCCATCCTGAGGTTGTGGTATGGTTCCACCCCATTGGTTTGCCTGGGGGGCAGGGAGGGTATCCCCTTAGAAAAATTTAACGTTCTGGAATAATACCCGAAGCATGTTAGGTCCTTGTGAATCCGTAAGAGGCTACCTATAAATAAACTGTGTTGCAGAGTAGGAGACCTGATCTGCATTTGAAATAATTTTTTTTCGTTTATTTACTTAGCCAATCCTAATGTAGACTCCGGATGTCATTGTGTTCCTGGGCTCTGCCCAGCTTCACCTTCACCAATCAGAAACACAGTCTTAAGAAATCCCTCCGTCCTCATGCTTGAGGTGGATGGGGACAGCTGTCCTCTCTTCAGGAGTTAGAAAGCTCATGCTTTACTAGATAAGCTGCAGTTGTTAGCTACGCCATTGACATCAGTGTTCACAATGGGTGAATATGTTGTGAAAATAAGAGCAAAATAGATATTCTACTGCAGCTTAAATTTAAAAGCCCCAAATCTGTTTTTCCAGTAACAAATCATGTCTTGGTAACATGGTAAGCCTTGATGACATCTGGAAATCCATTTTATGAATTAATTTCCTAATTCCAGATTATGTTAACATAACAAGTTATACAATATTTCTCTCTCTCTCTCTCTATATATATATATATATAAGTTTCTCAAGGGATCATAATAGTAATATTCAACATCATTAGAGTTAAGTTTTTTAACACATGCTAAGTTATATAGTGTTTCCTACATAAAGGATATCACAGTAGTCTGATACATTTATTGATTGATAATATGAAGCTCATTTAATCCTTGAAATAGCCCTATGAGGTACATAGGGGTAGATATGGTTTTTCTTGTTATGTTATAGATGAGAAAAGTGCGTTTGAAGATGTTAATGATTTATCCTAGTTCACATAGTTGAAATTAGTGAAATTGAGATTTGAACTCAGATTCTAATGCCTACCAGCTTGTGTTGTTTAGGGCATCCTTATAACCTGGGAAGTTGCAACACAGACTTTTGTTTTAAGAGAGTTGACATTGGAGCAAGGCCTTACTATAGCTGCGGTGAACTGATTTCCTTGGAAACACTTTCGGAGTGAAATAATGGTACCCCAGACCTTCGTTTGGGCTCCCTCCCAAGCGGATCATTGCTGTTTTGTCACTCTAATAGACTACCAATTTTTTTTTAAATATTCAGAACATTTAGAATTCTGCACTTTAATCGTTCCTAAAGATACACACATTACTCACTGTAGTATTTGCTGGGGGGGGGGGGGCTGCTGTAACAAAGTGCTGCAAACTAAGTGGCTTAACCAACAGTCGTAAAAGGCACGATGTCCAAGGTCAAGGTGTCAAGGAGGATCTATTCTGTGCCTCTCTCTTAGCTTCCGGTGACTTCCCAGCAACTCTGAGAGTCCTTGGCTTCTTAGATATGCCACTGGTCTCCACCTTTGTCTTCGGGAAGCATTCTCCCTGTGTGCATGTTCATCCCTGTCCCTGTCTATGTCTCCGTAGAACACCAGTCACATTGGATTAGGTACCCACCCGACTTCACTATGGCCTTATCTTAACTGATTATGTATGTGTTGACCCTTTGTCCAAATAAGATCACTTTCTGAGGAACTAGGGGCTAGGACTTCACCATATTAATTTGGGGAGACACAATTCAACACATCACTCACCACATGTTACTTTCGTGGAGAAAATAGAACTTACGTCCAGTTCATCACCAAACCAGGCCGGACACCCTGTATGTGCCTGTTCTGAGTAATCAGGGGAACTGATAACCCTCCACAAAGATAGTGGTCATTCCTGGGAAATGGTTAGAGCACCTGTGCTGGTGAAGGAGGGCAGATACTGGCGTGGAAACGGTAGTCATGGGGCTAGGTTCTGGAAAGTCTTTTGAATATGAAGCTGAAGGTCAAATCTCGGCTGTGGCATTTCTTAAGAGAGTAGACAAAAAAATGTACTTTAATCTCGTAGACGCTTGTTGAGGAAGCCATTGGCCGTGATCAGCTTTTTAATGTTTAAATGTATTTATGTATTCATTACGTGTATGTGGAGGAATATATGAAGGAATATGGATAAATGAAGGCGTATAGGTACACACACACATTTATATGTAATTTATTTTTCTTGAACATGCATTTATCTGCAGTTGATATACTTTTACTCCTGGTAGAATTTGGTCATGTTCATTTTCTGTTTGCTATGACAGATTGGCTGTCGTGAAGTTGTGACACATAAATGTTTGACTACTGGTAGTTTAGTTGTTTAAGATAAAAATTCCTGAACCATATAGAGAGTTATATCATTTTAACAGCCTGTTGGAATTCAAATGGATTTGGGGGGTGGGTTGAGCAGATCGGTCAGACATGGTTAGAATTTTTTGGTTCGCTTTTGATAGCCTTCAAACCTCCTTTCTGGATTGCAGGGAATGGTAAAGTAGCATCTTTCCCCCAACTACGATAGCACAGGGAGGCCATTTAAAATATATATATAATTAAATAACCTTTTAATTTAGAATGGTTTTAAATTTACAGTGAAGTTACTGTAGTACAGTACAGCACAGAAAATAGAGTACAGAACATTCTGTACTCTAAAGGTAGTACAGAAAATTCCCGTATTCCTGTACCCAGGCTCCCCTGTTGTAACATCTTACATTACTGTGGTACCTTTGTCACAACCAGGGAAGCAGCATTGGTGCATTACTAGGAACCAATTCACACTTTATTTAGATTTCACTGTTTTGTCCCTAAATCTCCTTTTTTCTATTTGAAGAACCAGTTACATTCAGTTGTCATGTCTCCTCTGGCTCCTCTGAGCTGTGACAGTTTGTCAGACTTTGTTCTCAGTGACCTTGACCATTTTGAGGTATATTTCAGACATTTTGGTAGAATATCCCTCAAGTTTGATTTGTCTGATGTAGTTCTCGTGGTTAGACTGGGACTGTGGGATTTTGAGAGGAAGATCCTGAAGATCATTGTCATTGCATCATATCGAGGGTACATGTTATCAGCATGGCATCATTTATATTAATCTTGATCCCTGAAGACCTGCTAGTCAGCTTTTTCTACTGTAAAGTTACCGTTCCCCTCTCTACTCTTAAGAAGCAAATTACTAAGTGCAGCTGCATTCAAGGGAATATGGGGAGTTAAACTCTTCGCACAGATACTCCCCACTTCTGGGGGGGTGTGCAGAGTATGAAAGGTAAGGCTTTTATTTTTCATTCACCGCATTATAACCAGTCTTTGCATATAAAATAAACATGCCCCGCCACTGTAGTCTGTATGATTTCTTTTCTGTTTACTGAAAGTTTATAGATGTTGCTTTTCTGTAATAGAACAATTTTGCAGGGTGGTAAGGATTTCGGGGCTGCATTTTCTGACCTGCTCAGTTTGTGTCTAATTGGACATATATCTGATGAGGTCCCCTGTTCAGAAACAGGATACCTCACAGCTAAAATGAGGTTCCTGGAATCACCAAGCAGTGAGAACTCCCAGAGGCCACAACTCTGCCCATTTGGGATTTCTGAGTAGGTAAGGATTTATATAACCCAACTCAAAAGTATTTTGACCAGTTTGGTCCTTCTGAAATATTATTATCATTAAACATTTTAAAAATGAATGTGCTGCTGTGATGTTTTCCTAAATACTAACAGTTTGTTACTTCCTTCTCAGAGGCCTGGACTATAGAACTATTTGAGTTTTGTTCTGTTGCTGTTATGTTTTGAATCTTTTCTCTGTTAGCTGTCATTTCTTGTTGCTATTACGTTGTCTGCCCCCAGCAATTACTTTTCACATCTGCTTTTTGTAACCATTTGTGAATTTAGAATTCAGACAACCAAATCTTTTAGTCAATACAGTTTGAGTTAGGATCTGGGAGCTGGAAGTCTGAGCAAGTGTATACTTATGTAACTGCTCTGGAGTTTTATTTTGCAGAGGTTCTGGTTCCCACCTCTGGTCGAATGGTGAGATTGGCTGAGTTGCATTACTGTTGTTTCACATAGGCCAGTTGTATATAAACTGCTTTATACAGTGTGCCCTAAACACCTTATGAATGACAAGGAACCCCTGAGTCACATGTATAAAAAAGAAAACATGTAGACTTTGAGCCAAGATGTAACATTTGCTGACAATTTAAAATACATAGGCATAAATAAATGGTGATTATTTTCTAAAGTAGTATCCTAAATACACAAAAATTGGCCTTTCTGGCAATATATCATACCTGGTGCTTTGGAAAATGACCAAAACGGAGGTATAATATTTGCATTAAAAAATTAGGAAATGACAAGACTATGTAAGATACTTGGATATTTTAATCATACTTTATTAGAAAAGTAGGAAAACCCTATACACAGTGTTAGACTTACTTTCCTATGGCTCTCACATTCTAACATGAATTTAGTGTTTCATTACTTATGTTATATCAATACAATTCTCTAGAGTAAGTACTAGAGGGACATTAAAGTGCCAGAGTCCCTCATAACCAGCACATAGATCAAATAAAGTGCAAGCCGATTAGTATAGTGCGTCATTAACCATAAAAGATTTCTTTTAATTATTCCTTTTTCATGTGGTAATTATTTCCCTAGTGTCTGCCTCGTGCACAGATGACAAGGCAGGGTGTGTGGCTGTGCTGGTGGCAAAGACACCACCTTGTCTTTGGGCCATAGACTTCTCCAGAATATTGCTAATAATTGTTATCTGTGGGTGGATTGAAGGGGAGAAAGACAGGATAATTAAAGGGGAGAGCTGAGGAGTGATGCTGGTTCATTCCAGATCAGAATGTATCCCTTACATGTCTTTTTGTAATTTGTGGAAGTAGAAAGAAAATCACCATGAACTTTTATTTTATTTTATTTTATTTTTGTTGTTGCAGTTTGACTGGGGCCAGGTTCAAAACCTCCACCCTCAGTGTATGGGCCTGGCACCCTCCTCACTAAGGCACGGGCACTGCCCCCCACCATGAACTTTTAAAAATCCAGTGAAATTATGACTAGCGCGGTGGCTCACACCTGTAATCCTAGTACTCTGGGAGGCCAAGGTGGGTGGATTGCTTGGGCTCACAAGTTCAAGACCAGCCTGAGCAAAAGCGAGACCCCTATCTCTACTAAAATTGAAAATCTGAAGCAAGAGGATTGCTTGAGCCCAAGTTGGAGGTTGCTGTAAGCTGTGAGTCTAACAAGGGCAACAGCTTGAGACTCTGTCTCAAAAAAAAAAGAATTCAATGAAATTAAATTTTCCTATTCATCTTGATGTTATTTGGTAGATCCATATTGGGCCCAAAATATCATAGGAGACCAACTACAGCAATTAAAATACAGTTGGTAATCTAATACTCAATGTTTATCTTAATTCTTTGACTTTTTTTTTTTTTTTGGAGACAGGGTCTTGATGTTGCTCAGGTTGGTCTCAAACTCCAGAGTGGAAGCAATCTACCTGCCTCGGCCTCCCAGACTGCTGGGATTACAGGCGTGAGCCACCATGTGGGCCTTACTTGACTTTCTTGATTGTGATAAATGCGTTTTAAGAGTGCAGTCTTCAAAGTTGGATTTCTTTCTCTGGAAGTACAGGCAGTTCATTTAACAGTGATAATGTGCTTACATTTCATTTCATTGCATTTTTTGAACAGTACAAGTTATGCTTAAGAATAACATCTTAATATTTCTATCGTGATGAAAGCAGCAGTTCTGGATTTGCTCTGGATTTGTTTCTATTTTTTTGTTGTTTAATTTTTATGTTCCCTCATCTCTGCCACTGATTATTTTAAATTTTACTTTTTGTACTACTAAGCAGTGCTCTCATCAAATTTTAGTCTTTTTACCATTGTAACATTTGTTTCTGATTACAAAGGAAACTTTTTAAATAACATCCAGGAAATGTATTTAATTAACATTTGGAAAATATAAGGTATAAAGAAAAAAATTATCAACACTTTTAATTATATAACCAGTGTTAATATTTTCAAATACTGTAGTTATAGTATAAACATAATTTTTCTTAGATGATACTAATTTTTTTTTTTTTTTTTTTTTTGAGATGGAGTCTCAAGCTGGGTAGAGTGCTGTGACATAACAGCTTACAGCAACCTCAAACTCTTGGGCTCAAGTGAATCTCCTGCCTCAGCCTCCTAAGCAGCTGGGAGCACAGGCGCCCACCACAACGCCCGGCTATTTTTTTGTTGTTGTGGTTGTGGTTGTTATTGTTGTTTTAGCTGGCTGGGCTGAGTTTGAACCCGCCATCCTCAGTGCACATGGCCGGCACTCTACCCAGTGAGCTACAGGCACTGCCCGATGATATTAATTTTCTGACAACATATATACATATGTGTTTTTAATTAGCTGAAATTAAACCATTTCTGTATTGTTGGCTCTTAGTTTTTTCAGCTTTTACTATCAAAAGCAGTTCAGAGGACATCCTTTGGGGTAATTTTTTTTTCTTTGTAATTCAGATACTTTATTTTGCATAATAGTTGTAGAAATTCAATTACTGGGTCAAACAATAGGAATTTTTTCTTCCTTTAGTGACCTCCCCTGAAAATAAATGTTATTGTATAACAAGTGTTAAATCATTCTTTTTTCTTTTCTCTTCAGCTCACTACCCTGGGAAATCTTACACCTTCGAGTACTGTGTTTTTCTGCTGTGATATGCAGGAGAGGTTCAGACCAGCCATCAAGTATTTTGGGGATATTATTAGCGTGGGACAAAGATTGGTATGCTTGTGTATTTATTTTTTCCAATTTGCTGAAGCATGATGTATATTTATATATGCACATACATGTACATTGCTATTATTTTTGTGTTTGGTTATTTTTTTCAGTTGCAGGGGGCCCGGATTTTAGGAATTCCAGTTATTGTAACGGAGCAGTACCCTAAAGGTCTGGGAAGCACTGTTCAAGAAATTGATTTAACAGGTGTAAAACTGGTACTTCCAAAGACCAAGTTTTCAATGGTATTACCAGAAGTAGAAGCAGCATTAGCGGAGATTCCTGGAGTCAGGAGTGTTGTATTATTTGGAGTAGAAGTAAGTACCTGTTACTATGTTTTGAGCACGATGTCCTTTATAGAAAACTGGGTATTTCCAGAATGTAACTTGGGATATAGAAAGTCATATAGGTGGTGATGATGATAAAAAACTTTCACCGTGTGTTAAATGTTCACTGTTTGCAC
Source organism: Arctocebus calabarensis (assembly GCA_963573935.1). Lineage (NCBI taxonomy): Eukaryota > Metazoa > Chordata > Mammalia > Primates > Lorisidae > Arctocebus > Arctocebus calabarensis. Next base: position 7,369 of record CAUYON010102125.1, on the reverse strand, counting down.
GACACTGACCTGTGTGCTTTATAACTATTAACCACTACTTCTGGAACATATTTTTATTTATCAAAGCATTATTTTTATGTCTTTATTGCAGGATTCCTTGTAGGTCATACATTTGTGTGAGTAAAACCTTAGGGGTCATACAGTTCATCTCCTTCTAATTTGAATTCATAAATATCTTTTGATAAGAAAAAAAAACCTCATGAATTCCTAATGCTGATTTTACTTAATATATTACTATCTTTTAAATAACTATTAAAGGAAAATTTTAAAAATAATGAACAAAATTATAAAAACAAATCAAAATAATATTTTGTTAATATAGTTAATATTTTTCAAAGTAGATTTTATAGCTATAGGTTTTAAAAGTTGAAAGCTATTATAGCCAGTTTAGATGGATATTAAATATTTCTGTAGTTTGAGTTCAGTAGTGGCAGTGTAGAGGAAGCCTGTTTGTATAAATGTCATAGCAAATGCTTTTGCTGGCTCTGTACTTTTTTTGCTTTTTCAAGGTAATTAGACCTTATGCTTAATCAAAATTATCTTTGGGCAGTCCTCCCAGGCTAATTTTAATGAAGTGTCAGTTGATAATTTTCCAAAACACTCTAGTCTTTTGAAGATAAGGTTGACATGGCATTGAAATGTGCTTTGGCTGTAGATATAATTCATTTATTATTGAAATGTGTTTTCTTTATTTTTTGTCGATGAATTGTTACAAGACTTACAAAAGTGGGATCTGCATAATACATTTGCTGGTGATGTGAGCTGGGTCTTTTTTCTCGGTGTTGCAAGTTATTTTTAACTTGACCTGCCTTGACTACCAGGTGCCCTGTCACGACTCAGTTTTCCTGCTATTCTGTTTGTCTGCGCTGCTGCAGGCTCACTTTTCACGTGGAGCTCTTGCTATAAATGCAGAAGTAAACCCAAATAAATGCAAGTGGCACCGAAACCATACGCTAGCAGCTAGCCATCTGAAAGTCATCCAGGTGACACAGAGAAAAATCTTTTAGCACTTCCTACAAAACTCTAAGAACGTACGTAAGGTCCCTCTTATCAGAAACATTGATATCAGTCGTGTCTCATCTTAGAAAGGAATAATCCAAAGCTAGCTAGTTAGAGGCCAAGCTAGGTGTCGAGAAAGACTCTTAGATCAGTGGGGCTCACTCCGCTTTCTCACGCCGCGGCACCTGCGTAACACACTCCTGGTTCGCTGTATTTTCACACGTCCCTGTTACTTTCCTACCAGACTCACGTGTGCATCCAGCAAACTGCCCTGGAACTAGTTGGCCGAGGAGTGGAGGTCCACATCGTTGCTGATGCCACGTCCTCGAGGAGCATGATGGACAGGATGTTTGCTCTTGAGGTAATTGTCCTGTTTGAAAATAGGTGGTTTGCAGGCAGCGCCTGTGGCTCAAAGGAGTAGGGCGCCAGCCCCATATGCCGGAGGTGGCAGGTTCAAACCCAGCCCCGGCCAAAAACTGCAAAAAAAGAAAATAGGTGATTTGCCAAGCTTGCCAAATACAGTAGAAGCTCTACAGTGGACCACCTCCTTAAGCTGATGTAATTTTTATAGACCACACACACACCACACATCCATATCTAGATTTCCATTTGCCAGAAGTTCCTTAACGTCTTTCGTTGTAAGTACTATAAGTTTATACACAGACTAAGAGATATTCCACAAAGCCTAATCTGAACTGTTAGGGGTTTGCACATTAAAAAAACAGCTCACCTGGGTTTAACTAAGCCAAGAGCTAGCAGAGTAGGGCTAAGCCTGGTTCAACCTCATAGAGTTGCCCCTCGGTATCCACAGATTCCACATCCATGGATTCAACATATAGGGGGTCAAAAATATTCAGGGGAAGAAAATCAATAATGAAAATAATATAAATAAAAAATGTAATAGTAAACATATTTACATAGCATTTACCTGTATTAGTATTATAAGTAATCTGGAGATGATTTTAAATGTACAGAAGACTGTGCATAGGTATAGGTAACACTGTGCCATTTTATATCAGGGACTTGAGCATCTGCAGATTTTGGTATCCTCGCAGTAGGGTAGAGATAGGGGGTTCCTGGAAGCAGTACCTCATGGATTCTGGGGCACAACTCTGTTAGGTTTCTTCACACTTGAATTTCTGGGACGGGGAGGTGTGTCAGTGACTGTGGATACCATTCACGTACGGTATTTCATGGTGCTCTGACACCGCAGTGTCACAGTGTCCCGTGGAGTAGGGCAGTCAGTGCTTCTCTGTCTTGTAGCCTAACATCGGTCTGTGTGGAGCGTTTCTGTTCCAAGACCGTTAAAAAGCAAACTACCAAGTAACCCAGGGAACGTTCATTCCTTGTTGTGGATCTCTCCTCTCTCTCCCCCTCTTTCATATTTGAATCTAATCCTATAATAATTTCAGAGTAATGTACATATAGAGTTAGTCTCAGAGTTCTTTAACTGTTTATTTTTTATTGAGAATGGAAAGTAATAGGTTTTTGGATTTTTATATTTGGAGATCCTCTAGCGTTCATGCACGAGCTGGCCTGTGAACTGCTTTCTCTGTGGGATTGCTAAACCATCTCTTCAGCCTGCAGGTTCTCCAGGGTGGTGAGGTGGTGCTGGTGAGAAAGGGAGGGGCTGTCAGAGGAGAAAAAGGGGAGAGTAAAGGGCAGTGGGACGACTGACCAGAAACAGGCAGGAGCTGGCAGCAGCTGTTGTTTCAAGGCCCTGGTTAGCCGTCCCTTTGTCATTATTCCTGAAGTAGTGAAGCAGTGAGTCTTACGTGCTATATTGGGATTACAGGTAGAAATAGTTTTACTTATTTTGTTAAATTATTTTCAAGTTGATTTAGACTATTGGGTTCTCTGGTCTCTAGCACTAAGTCTCAGCAAAGATCCTTAAGCCATGCTCACAGTTATGAGTTAACCAACTTCCACTTTCAGGTTTCCTCCGTGACCTGAATGTAAACACGTCTGCTGTCAGACCCTCATCACCTCAGCAAACAGCTCTGTCATCTGTGGATAAACCTTTATTATAATGCTGAGGTCCAAAACTTTGGAAGTAAAAAACATGCAAACAAAATCTAAAACCTTGCATGTAAAGACATTTCAAGGGCTCTTCTCCCTACTTTCATATAAGTATGTTAGACATGTCTTTATTATGGCATTTAAGACAGAGAATTTTGATTGCTGGCAATTCTGTCTTCCAGCAGGACTCATATTAGAAACATAGCTAGTTACCATCCAGTCTTATTTTTTGAGACACAGTCTATAATCACAAGGATTTAGAGTCCAGGTAATCAGGGGATAATATGGGTTTGAATGCAGGGTCTGGTGTTTGTAAACGTGTTACGTTACCCCTATACTTCATATTCCTCATTAGTGAAATGGAAGTGTTAAAAACAATAATATGATAAGAGTTTTATGGGAATAAAATCAGATAATGTATTGATGGCAGTTAGTATCCTACCCAACACAGTAAATGAAAAGCCAGCTGCTGCTTTTTTTTTTTTATTGTTACGATTTGTTGTCTTTGTGAGATTAATCTTACCAGAACTGTATCAGCATGTATCTTCCAAAACCCAGAAGAAACTGTTCCTGACATCTGAAAGGGAAGGAAAAAGCCTGTCTTCTGGGGTAGACTTAGAAGGGTGTGGAGCAACCAGCCTGACCTGAGGTTGAAAGGAAAAAACTATCCTAGATAAAATCAGGTGGTGATGGGGAGAACCCTCCAGATTACAGATTTTTCATCTTAATCTTTTTTGATATGGAGGGGATTTAATTTTCTCTAAATCTGGGGTGGGGGAATGTTAAGTTTTAACTATGACAGTTAAAATAGCATGGTGGTCATCCCCCTGTACCGTATGCCTTGAGAATATGACAGTTTCATTCCAGACACTATCCATCTGGCCTGTTAAGATTATTTATGCTGATAAGATTTATAGTTAGCATTATTGAAACTTTACTATGCCAGGCTCTGAGGCATGGGCTTCATTCAATGAATGTTTTCTGAGCACCTGTCCTATGAAAGGCATTGTGTCCTTCAACTAATAATTGTACAATAAATGCAGAATAATGTAGAATCAAACTCTTTCTTGAACTTGATGTCCTTGTGCTTCTGGGGAGTTTTTAGTAGCACTTGGAAATGTAATGGGTTTAGTCTTCCTCCCTCCCCCATGAAGCTTTTATGGCTTTATGCCTTTGCATTTTTAGGTTTGTAGGTCAGAGCAACCGTTCTTTTCCTTTGGCCTAGTTGGACTACTTTTGTGAATGTGAGAGAAGAACTTCAAAAGCCGAACGTACATGTAGCCACTGTGTTAAATGGCTGGCATTTCTGTTGCCCCCATTTAAGCCAAGAGAGAAAGCGGGTTTGGGAGTAGTATGGTCTGGGTGGTGGGTCGGAACCTGCCAGCTATATCTGGAAAGCTGCTGTTCTCTGCTCAGGCACCCTTTCCAGTTGGGGCAGGGCAGGCACTGTGGGAAGGTCTAACCAGATCTAAAACCTTTGCTGTTTTGCTCAGCCACTCCTGCTCCTAATACAGGTGCCCGATTAGATTATTTTAAAACACAGTATTAGCTACATTTCAGTCTTGAACTATGTAGTATTTTATAGGTATCATAAATACTATCGCTAAAACTTATTTCTGTATCACGGCATCCCACTCTGCCTCTGCCGTGCCGATCCAGCTCAGCTTGTTGGGACAGAATGGACCAGGGTTGGCTCAGTAGAGACTAGGGAAGGCTGGACTGGTGGGCAAGCTTCTCCCAGGGTCACTAGTTTTCTTTCTGATCTTGGAACAGATTTCATTGCCTCCTGCCTCACTAAGGCTAGAAAGATCAGTGAGAACTGACCTTTGTTGGCAGGTTGGAGCATACAGCTAAAGCACTTTCACAGACACTGAAGGTCTGGGATTCAGTAGTTGGAAGTCACTTGAGTTAACAGTGTGCAGGAAGGAAGGCAGAGCCTGCAAGCAGCTGCGGAGGGAGAGCTGGGCTTGACGGGCTGGATGTTCAGTACGGTTCTCACACACCTGGACTGCACCTGTCTTACATTTATTCTCTGCCTTTCATTGTGAAGCACATGTGTGGTCTTTTGACATTTTAAAGGATTTAATATGATCGCTGACTAAAAAGCAAGGAGGTGGACATGACAATTCCAAGAAGTCTTAACAAAAACTGAGGCATAACTCACCCTAGCAAGTTATTGTCCAAACTAATAGCCGTGTCCTCTACCTTTCCCATAACTCCCTGTGGTTTTTCTACTTCTAGAGAGTTCTGGTTAGCAGTTCTGCACTCTTTTCTGTACTGGTTGTTGAAGCGAGGTACAGGTTTGCTTTCTGATAAGGAGATTAGGCTTATAGTCCCTTCTGTGTCCACAGGGATAAAAAGAGTGAGCCTGCCAATGGGAAGGCTGGGCTTGCTGACCTCCGGCCGTCTGAAGGGACGTTCGTTTTCACGGGGTAGGGATGTCCTGGCTATGCAGGTGTTTCTGGAGTTGTTCCTCTGACTTGCTCAGAATGATTTCTAACCACTTCCTCTTTCATGGTTCTTGTGATGGTTGTTTTTGTCATAACAAAATGTTTTTGATACATGCAAAACATGTCATAACATGTTTTTGCATGTTTTTTCCTTCCCCCCTCCCCCTCTCCTCACGCTTTCTGTTCTTTGCCCTCTCCCCTCTCTTCCCCTCCTGGAGGTTTCTCTCTTTAGTTATTATAGCTCCACTGGAGCAATGTGGCCAGGACATTCTTTGACCTGTCAGTGAAACTTTGCACAGCCTTGAATCTTATGCTCTTGTTTGGTGATTCTAAACAGTTTCAGACAGCGGCAATGGTAGACAGGGGAATTCTTACAAAAAGGACTCACGTGCTCTAGGTCAGATGTTGGGGGGCAGAAAGAAATTAAGAATTTAATTCTTACAGTAGTTTTAAAAACTTCAGTTTATATAAAACTGGATAATGAATTACTTAAAACTTCAGTTTATATAAAACTGGATAATGAATTACTAAAGAAATATTATAGACGGCTACAATTATACTCACAACACAGCTAATGAAGCTTAGAAGTATTACCCTGCCCCATATTTGTAAATAAATAGCTACTAAATGCCAGGAATGCCAGGCATAAATATACAATACCAAAAACAAATAAATATACAAGTATCAATATACATCATGCTCTCATGTCTCAGCTAAGCTACAGAGGGGGGAAATGTGATCAGAGGCACCTTTTTAACTCAATATTAGAAATAAAAGAGTTTAAGAAATTTAGGAGTAAGTCAAAAAGTTGCCCTCATTTGAGAGAATGAATGGGTGAGAGGTGAAGCACAGATCTGCAAGTGGTGTTTGGGACGTAGCATCAATTAAAAGCATCTAGATAGTGATTTCCTCTAGCTCTGTCCTTTCTCATGCTTTAGTTATTAGCCTTGATAATTCTCTTGCTCCTGCACATACAGGTCAAATGTTGACCACCTGTTTCCTTTTTACTTGTTACTAGTCCAGTTTACTAAAATTGAGGTTTTTGGCCGGAGCTGGGTTTGAACCCGCCACCTCTGGCATATGAGGCCTGCGCCCTACTCCTTTGAGCCACAGGTGCCACCCCAGTTTACTAATATTGAGAATAATCATATTAAATTTGTGGTGTGGCTAATTTTGAAATCTGTCCGCATCGCTCAGTGCTTGGGGACTGTGGTTTCAGTAGAGGACACTAATTCCTGTGTTTCATCTTCCTGTTGCTGTTTTAAATAGTGTTTGTTCTTGTGCTCACTTCTTGATTTGTCTTTACTGTTTTTTTTTGCAGCGTCTTGCCCGAACTGGGATCATAGTGACCACGAGCGAGGCTGTCCTGCTGCAGCTGGTGGCTGACAAAGACCATCCAAAATTCAAGGAAATTCAGAATCTAATTAAGGCGAGTGCTCCAGAGTCCGGTCTGCTTTCCAAAGTATAGGACGTTGGAAGGACTGGTATGCTAGGCACTGAGGTGCGGGACTGGAAGCACCTACTAGAATCTTTATCTCTACTAGAATTAAAATGTTAAATCAAAAATGGCTCCTTTTTTGCGCCTCCTAGTGAAACTTAACTGGCTAGACCGTGCAGGTACTAGCATTTAGTTACAAATGTCAAAGGCTTCAGGTGCTGCTTACCTTCTTTTTTTGTTAATGTGCTTTTATTTATTAAAAAAAAAAAAAATTACAATGAAGGTGCCTGTTCTGTCTATACTGTATACCCCTCTCTCGTTACTTTCAGAAGTGCATACTATTGTGAAGTTTTCTTAAATTGGGCACTTTAAAGAAAAAGTACCAATAATGATTTGGCTTTTGTATCATTGTAAGATGTATATTATAATGTTAATGTGGAGTTAGTGCTTTTAGCAGGGGTGT
>CAUYON010102124.1:0-30722 GCA_963573935.1 Arctocebus calabarensis | reverse complement strand
CACTGTTGGTGGGAATGCAAACTAGTACATTCCTTTTGGAAAGATATTTGGAGAATACTTAGAGATCTAAAAATAGATCTGCCATTCGATCCTATCATTCCTTTATTGGGTATATATCCTGAAGACCAAAAATCACATCATAATAGAGATATTTGTACCAGAATGTTTACTGCAGCCCAATTCATAATTGCTAAGTCATGGAAGAAGCCCAAATGCCCATCCACCCATGAATGGATTAATAAATTGTGGTACATGTATACCATGGAATACTATGCAGCCTTAAAGAAAGATGGAGACTTTACCTCTTTTGTGTTTACATGGATGGAGCTGGAACACATCTTAGCAAAGTATCTCAAGAATGGAAGAAAAAGTATCCAATGTACTCAGCCCTAATATGAAGCTAATTTATAGCTTTCATATGAAGGCTAAATCCTAATTATAGCACAAGAATACAGAGAAAAGGGAAATGGGGGAGGATGGGTGGAGGGAGGGCATTTAGTGGGATCACACCTACGGTGCATCTCAGCAGGGTACTGGTGAAACTTGTTAAATGTAGAGTATCAATGTCTTTATATAGTGATCAAGAAAATGCCACCGTCAAAATGTTTCTGATTGTATATGAAGCACATTCTGCCCTATGATTGCACTAATGTACACAATTATGATTTAATAAAATTATTAAAAAAAAAAAAAAGAATAAGACATTCAAAATAGGAAGAGAGAAAATTGTCTCTATTTGTAGGTGACATTATCTTGCATATAAAATTCACTAAAAAACTATCAGAATCAATTCAAGATTGCAAGATACAAGATAAATGCACAAAAATTATATTTCTATATAGTAACAATGAGCAAACAAAAAAATCGAGAGAATTTTTACTAACAATGACAAAAAGAATAAAATACTTAGGCATAAATTTAACAGAAGAAGAGTAAAACCTGTATCACATTCTGGAATGAGAAGACAGTGCTGTTAACAGGCGAGCCCCTCACGCCGGCCTGCAGATTCAGCTTGTCCCTCCCAGAATCCCAGGTGGACTCTTCACTGAAATCAACAATGTGGAAACTCAGGACTCAGAAAAGCTAAAACAATTTTGAAAAAGAACAAAGTTGGAAGACTCAAAATTCCTGAGTCCAGAATTTGTTACACAAGTACGGCAATCCAGACTATGATGGTGGCATAACAGTAGACATAGAGATCAATGGAATAGAAATGACTTCTTAGGGTTAATTGATTTTCAGCAGACAGTTAAGAAGTGGTCTGAGAACAAATGGATGTTCGCATGCAGAAGAGTGACAGAAGACTAAGCCTTCCTCATACCACACCCCAGCTTCACTCGTGATGGATCAGACACCTGACTGTGAAAGCTATAAAGCTTTTAAGAAAACAGAAGACTAAATCTTCATGGCCTTGGCATAGGCCACATCTTCTTGGATACAGTACTGAAAGTATAGTGATTAAAGAAAAAAATAGATAATTGTGTCTTAATCAAAATTAGAAATTTTTGTGTTTCATAGTACACCATCAAGAAGGTAAAAAGACAGTTAAAATGAGAGATTTTTAATACAATTCATACATCTGATAAGGGACTTAAACCTATTCTATATAGAGAACTATTACAACTCAGTAAAAAAGCCAGGTTTTAAAACAGGCAATGGTCTTGAATACACGTATCTCCAAAATCAAAATACAGATGGCCAATAAAATGAGAAAAGACATTCACTATCATTAGCTATCAGGGAAATGCAAGTTCAGTCACAGTGAGATACCAATTCACGCCCACTGGTAGGACTGGCTATGATTTTTATTTATCTATTTATTTATTTATTTATTTTTTGTAGAGACAGTCTCACTTTATCACCCTCAGTAGAGTGCCGTGGCGTCACACAGCTCACAGCAACCTCTATCTCCTGGGCTTAGGCGATTCTCTTGTCTCAGCCTCCAAGTAGCTGGGACTACAGGCGCCCGCCACAACGCCAGGCTATTTTTTTGTTTTTGCAGTTCGGCCGAGGCCAGGTTTGAACCCGCCACCTTTGGTATATGGGGCTGGCGCCCTACTTGATGAGCCACAGGCGCCACCCTGGCTATGATTTTTAAAAGATAGATAATGTTTTCTGTGCTCACTTAGAGAAGCAGCCCACGTGGGTTCATGTTGGGTGGTGAGACTGCTGCCGTTCCGTCACACCCTCAGGCTGCAGTTCCTCCCCCCACTGATGTCTTGAACCCCTCAAAGTCGCCCACGAGGGTTGGAACCAACAAGGAGATGGAGGAACGGGAATCCTGCACCACCAGCAGGGATGTACAATGCTACAACTGCACGGGAAAGTCTAGCAGTTCCCAAGTTAAACACGGAGTCACTATGTCATCTTAGCTTCTATTACTAAGTACACACCCAAGAGTCTCAGCTCTTTTGTGGGTAGAGTGCTGTGGCTTCATAGCTCACAACAACCTCAAACTCATGGGTTCAGGCTGTTTTTCTACCTAAGGCTCCCAAGTAGCTGGAACTACTCAGGCTGATTTCAAACTCCTGAGCTCAACAATCCACCTGCCTCAGCTTCCTAGAGTGCTGGGATTACTGGCATTGATCACTGTGCCCTAGTCAATAGGTATTTTTTAATGCATGAATGAATGAGGAAATAGTTTGGAGAAAGAAGAAACCCAGTGAGCTGCTCAGAATCCAGGGAGGAAAGCTCATTTACTAGTTGAAGCAAAAAGCTGCTCATTTCTTCATTTGAGGCTGGTGCATCCTGGAAGAGGGCCCCGCCTCAGAGACACTGTGGGTTTGGTCCAGGAGACCCTGGTAAAGCATGTTGTACAAATTTGTTGGTTTCCCAGGGCAGGTGAAAGTTGATGTTTACACTACACTGTGGTCTGTTAAAAAAACAACATCCATATCTTAAGTTTAAAATACTTTAGCAAAAATAAACCGTAGTTATAGGTGTCAAAAAATACTTATTGTTAAAAACACTACTGAGTATCTGAGCCTTCTGCAAGTCATAGTCTTGCTTGAGGAGGGTGTTACCTTGATGTTGCTGGCTGCCAGATGGTCACGGTATGCTGCTGAAGATTGGGGCAGCTGTGGCCATTCCTTAAAATAAGACACAGAAGTTTGCTGGGGCCTGCTTTGCTCAGGCACCAGGGGAGGGTGTCCGACTCCCAGTCGTGGTGTGGGAGAGGGTCTCTGCCTGCTCCCTGCCTGGCCTGGCTGGAGCAGAGCACAGGCAGTTCCCGGAGGCTCTTCCTTTCAGCAAAGTTTCCCTGCCGCAGGAAGTGCTGTTTGAGGGCATTTCACTCACGGTTTCTCCTAAAACTGGAGTGAATCCTCTGAAACCCTGCCACCGCTCTGTCAGCCACGTTTCTGTAACATTCTCAGTAATGTTCTCAAACCTTTGTTATCTTTTGGACAGTGTTCACGGCATCTTTGCCAGAAGTAGATTCTATCTCAAGAAAGTGCTTTCTGTGCCCATGTGGGTTCACCTTGGGTGGTGAGACTGCAGCCCTTCCATCACACCTTCAAGCTGCAGCTCCTCCCTACTGATGTCTTGAACCCCTCAAAGTCATCCACGAGGGTTGGCATTAACTTCTTCCCAAACCCCGTTGGTGCTGATGTTTTGACATCTTCCCACAAATCACCTCTAGAATGGCAAGTCCTTTCCGGAAAGTTTCCAGTTTATTCCATCAGAAGAGTTACTGTCATGGTGGCTGTAGCCTCGCAACAGCCACCATGACTGTATTTCTCAGATAACAAGACTTGAAGTCAAAATGACTCCTGGGTCCATTCGGAATGGATGTTGGGGGATGGCAGACGTGAGAACACACTGATGTCCTCGCACCCCTGCATCAACGCTGTCAGGTGACCACCTCCCTTATCATCCTCGCACCCCCCTACCCCCCGTCAGCGCTGTCAGGTGACCACCTCCCTCATCATCCTCGCACCCCTCCGTCAGCGCTGTCAGGTGACCACCTCCCTTATCATCCCCACACCCCTGCGTCAGCGCTGTCAGGTGACCACCTCCCTTATCATCCCCGCACCCCTCCATCAGCGCTGTCAGGTGACCACCTCCCTTACCATCCCCATACCTCTGCATCAGCGCTGTCGGTGACCACCTCCCTTATCATCCCTGCACCCCTGCATCAGCGCTGTCGGTGACCTCCTCCTTTATCAGTGAGCAGTTTTTTGAAAGGAATCTTTTTTTTCTGACCACCTCCATTATCAGTGAGCAGTTTTTTGAAAGGAATTTTTTTTTTCTTCCTAAAGGAAGAATCTATAAGCAAACAGATATGCTGCCATCCAGGCAAAGTAGATTTAACATAACTTTTTTTTTTTTTTTTTGAGACAGTCACATTTTGTCACCCCCAGTAGAGTGCTATGGCGTCATCATAGCTCACAGCAACCTCAAATTCCTGGGCTCAAGCCACAGCCTCTGGGAGCCCACCACCATACCCAGCTAGTTTTTGTAGAGACTGGTCCCACTCTGGCTCAGCTGGTGCTCAAACTCCTGAGCTCAAGCAGTCCACCTGCCTTAGCCTCCCAGGGTCCTGGGATTACAGACGTGAGCCACCATTTGTAATTCCTAAGGGCCCTAGGATTTTTGGAATGGTAAATGAGCATTGGCTTTGATTGGAAGTCACCAGCTGTATGAACGCCTCACAGAAAGCCTGACCTTGGCAGCCATTCACTGACTTCTCTCTAGCCAGGGTCATCCTAGCTGCCATCTTCTTCCAGTGTGAGGCTGTTGTGGCAGCACTGAGAATCTGCTGTTTAGTGTGGCCTCTGTCACCAGGGAGCTTGGCTCCATGTGCTGCGTAACTTGCTGCAGCTTCTCCACCAGCCCCTCGCAGCGACCTCTGCAGCTTCCAATTCTGCTGCTGCCTCACCCTCAGCCCTCATGGAAATGAAGAGTCAGGCCTGGCCCTGGAGCGGGCTTTGACGTAGGGGAAGGTGTGGCTATCATGTGTGCTCGCTGGGTTAGCACTTTTAACCTCCTTCAAGAACTTTTCCTTTGCATCCACAGCGTGGCTGGCTGGTGCGAGAGGCCGCGCTTTCAGCCATCTCAGCTTCTGACACACCTTTATTACTAATTTCCATCAGTGCTACCTTTTGATCTAAAGTGAAAAATCTCCCACAGTTCCTTTTACTTGAACACTTACAGGTCTCTGTAGTTATTAATTTCAATATTGTTGTGTCTTGGGGAATAAGGCGGCCAGTCAGAGGAGCAGTCAAAGCAACATTTACTGGTCACGGTCCCTGTCTTCTGTGGGTATAGTCGGTGGTACCCCAGAACAATTACAGTGGTAACATCAAAGATCACTGATCATGGCAATGAAAAAGTTTGAAATATCACAGGAGTGACCAAAACGTGGCACAGACAGACAACACAGGGTGGGCACGTGCTGTTAGTAAAGGCACCAATACACTTGTTCAATGCAGAGTTGCCAGAAAGGCAACACAGGGGAGCTGCCAGCAGGGTTTGTAAAAGCAACGTATCGTAAAAAATACGTTATCTGCAAAGCACAGTAAAACACAGTGTGCTTGTGGTCATGTTCCTTTTATTTACAACACATTCTTCCTTCTTAGAACATGAACTCTTCCAGGTCAAGAACTAGATTCTCACACCTTCTTGTTACCCCAGCATAGAAATGTTCTGTGATGAGGAAAGGTCGTTCTCATTTGGTTGTTAGCCCTGAGTCACTCTTTTCTATTTTTTTGAGGTTTTCTCCTTGTGCTAGCATTTTCCGCGGTCACTCTTATTTATTTTTATGTGACATTGCAGACGTTGCTTGTGCTCCCATTGAACACTCCCTCCAGGCCAGGAGTCGCTAGAATAAACAGGGTAAGCGCACAGTGGAGCCTGCAGCAGTGCTGAGACTGCTGATGTCAGGCGGCCGTGGGAGCCCCACCTCCTCACAAACCCTGCTGGCAGCTCCCCTGTGTCAGGGCTTTCATCAGCTCTGGGGCGGGACTCACCCCATGCTAACAGATGGGCATGAATTTAACCAGACAATAAACCACGTGTGTGCCGGCAGCACGTTAGCTGAGGGCATGATTCCCAATGCAGAACTTCACAGCAGCTGTCTGATCGTGAGCTAGTATTTCTTGGGGAGATGATTTGTTACCTAATTCTGAAACTGATTACATCTGTAAAGTTAATATTTCAGAGGCTTCCTCATGACCAGCAGCAGCGGAATTATTGCAGGGGTGGGTGGTAATTTTTACAGTAGCTGTTACCATATTTACATGAGATTTTTTTTTTAAAGCAAGGTGAGGAAGATTGTATTCAGCCCATTGTGATGGCGCAGGGACCCCCACAGCAGGGTCTGGCAGCAGGAGACAGACTGAGCGCATCTCCTGATACAGCTGGGGAAGTGGAGGTTCATGGCCAAGGAGCAGGTGGGCACCATGGATGGGGATGAGAGGAGACACCCAGAGTCATGGGCCGTGGCGGCTACCACACGCATGGAATTCTGCCGCAGGCAGCCCAGGGGTCTGACGTCACCTGGGGGATTTATTTACATGAGATTTTAAACACTAATTTGAGGTTTCTTTTCCAGACTTGGTATAATTTGTTTAAATAGGCTTGTGAACTCTTTTTCCATGGCCAGCAACTTGTCTTAATGCCTTTGGGGGATGCAAATCATAAATTGTGAACAGTCTTTTTTTTCTTTCTTGATACTTTTTTCACTTAGTACTTCTGTTAAATTATTGTATAAACTATTACTTAACGTGGTTTCAGCTATACAGTTCTTTCATCTTCCCACTTCTTTCTGTTACTACCTTCAGAGGAGCTGTTTCCTTCTCTCTGCAGACAGCGCCTTCCCGTGGAGCCTCCCTAAATTGAAATTCAGAGTGCTTGTCCCTCCTGCATTTTTTTCCAGGGTAACCTCTCCCCGTGACACGTTCACTGGCATGATCCACCAGGCAAAGTATAAATTGCTGTAAAACTGGAAAAGCGTTTGAATGAATAAAGCAGATGTTCTCTTAGCATGAAGCAGATGTAACACTTGCAAGTGTCTGTCTAATAAAATATAGCATTTGGTTCTATGCAGCTGGTGCCAGATTGCCAATTAATCATGTTTGAATGTATTTTTACTAATTAGGGCCCCCTCTGTTCTCTACACATTCTGGATATATAAGAGACAGGCACAGAAGCATTGTACTTCAGTACTCTGAGTGGCGTTCTCTCTTCTCCCAAGTCTTGTTCTCTTAGATTCACACAGCGGCCTTTTGTCCTTAGGGATTTCCAGTCTGATTTGGAGATGATGTTGGAAGATTCCATTGAAGGCAGCACTTAGTACTGTGAACACTTGGAGACAGCTGGAGAAAAGAAAAGGAATGTAATTAAACTTAATGTTTTTTTTAGTTGTACAAATAAAAGCTAGTATTTGCTCATTTACCATCAGTTCATAACCTGTATAGTTGTTTGAGCAGGATTTTAACCGTTATAGGAACAAGTGATCTCAGTTTGGTTTTATGTTATCAAAAGCAATAGAGCGTTTTTTCTCAAAGATTAGGGAGGAATGGGTTAATGTAATTACCAGGAAGAGCTGCCTTTGTTGCTGTGAAAGATATAACACGAATCCGTAGACACTGTGAAGGCTAAAAAAGCTGTATTATTCTGTGCTCTCCTTTTTGTAAAGCAAGTATGCTAATGAAATTAAATTTCACGACCTGATGGGCCTTTTTTCTTTCTGAGACAGGGCCTTGCTCTGTTGTCAGGGTGAGAGTACAGTGATGTACATGGTCATAGCTCCCTGCAGCCTCCAACTCCTGGGCTCAAGCAATCTTCCTGCCTCAGTCTCCCAAGTGGTTGAGACTACAGGTCCATGCAACTATACCCAGCCAATTTTTTTTATTTCTTATTGAAATGGGATCTCACTATTGCCCAGGCTGGTCTTAAATTCCTGGACTCAAGCAGTGTTCCCACCACAGCCTCCCAAAGTGCTAAGATTACAGGTGTGAGCCACCGTGCCCACCAGTGGGCCTTTCTGTCATACTTCAGTTCTCCAGGAAAAGTTTGTTTTCTGTGAAAGAACATTCAATATATAAGGAAGTTTGTGGAGTGGTGCCTGTGGCTCAGTGGGTAGGGCACTGGCCCCATATACTGAGGGTGGCAGGTTCAAACCTGGCCTTGACCAAACGGCAACAACAAAATGGCCAGGCATTGTGGCGGGCACCTGTAGTCCCAGCTACTCAGGAGGCTGAGGCAAGAGGATCGCCTAAGCCCAGGAGTCGGAGGTTGCTGTGAGCTGTACAGGGCAACATAATGAGACTCTGTCTCTTAAAAAAAAGGTTTGCTATCCCACCTCCAGTTTTTTTTCAAAAAGACTTAGTTAACAGCGATGAAACATCCCAGCTTGGTTGGGGAGTTAGTAGTTGGATGTTTGCACTCTCAGGTAATTAAGGGGATAGCTTGTCAATGCTTTATTCATGAATTGATTTATAATACTTTTTTAATGAATAGAAGTATTTAAAGAAATATTTAGAGCTAAAAAGAAAATATATAAAATAGCTTTCTTTTCTAAGGAGGCTGGATAAATGGTGCTTAAATGACAATGTAGTCCACTTCTTCCTAATGGAAGATTAACATTATTTACTAAGAGGGAATTAGAGCAGGAGAGGCGCAGATAAGCATAGTTGTAAAGTATGTTAAGAAAAACCCACTGGAATGTTCTTTACATGCAAATGGAAAACATTCGTAAATGTGAGAGCAAAGAGAAGGAACCAAGGTGCCTTATGAAACATTCTCTTAATGGGGAAATGAAATTAAAAAATAAATATTTAAAGGATATGAGAAATATATTAAATAATTTCTAGACCTGGAGATAAATCGCATGAATGGTTCTTTTACTGAAACGTTTATTACTGTTTCAAAGTTAGTTAGAGGTAAGGAGAAACCAAGATGTACTAAAAGTTCATCAGCTAGAAAGCGAGACATTCCTTGTTTATTATCCCAGTGAGGCTGGGTTTGTGGAACACTGATCCGTAACGTGGATACCTGTGATGGAAATACATTTTAGATAATGCGTTGCAGGTTCTAGAACCTGGCTTTTTGAATTCTGGTACTTGTATGAAAGAATCTGTAATGACAGAGATTATAATTTTTTGTTCTTTTATACTTTTACACACACAGTGAATATCCCTTATCCCAACTGCTTAGGACCAGAAGTACTTCGGATTTGAGATATTTAGAATATTAGCATATAAATACTGAGACAAGTTGGGGTCGGGACCCAACTCGAAACATGAAATTCCTTTATGTTTCATATATACCTTGTGTACATAGCCTGAAAATAATTTTATATAATACTTTTATAATTTTGTATGTGAAGCAAAGCTTGTGTACATTAAACCATCAGCCGCCCATGTGGACAGTCTCTGGTTGTCGGTATCACCGTCATTCCTGACTCCAAATTTCTTGTATTACCTTTACAAGCAATCATTTTCTTATACTTATTCATGTACAAATATTTGTTTATTTGAGACATAGTCTCCTGCTGTCACCCTGAGGAGAGTGCTATGGCATCATCATGACTCACAGCAACCTCAAAACTTCTGGGGTCAGGAGATCCGCCTGCCTCAGCCTCCTGAGCAGCTGGGACTAAAGGTGCCAGCCACAGCCCCCGGCTATTCTTACAGACAGGGTCTCGCTCTTGCTCAGGCTGGTCTCCAACTCCTGAGCTCAGTGATCCACCTGCCTCAGCCTCCCGAAGTGCTGGGAATACAAGTCTGAGCCACCACTGTAGGCCCACGTACAAATATTTAACGCTGAAAAATATGACAATGATCAGAGTAACCTGTGCTATAATGTGGATTTTTAACAAGTTTTGGATTTTGGAGTATTTCAAATATCCGATTTTCAGATTAGGGATGTTCAAGATGTATATAAAATACACAGCCTAGGGCAGCACCTGTGGCTCAAAGGAGTAGGGCACCGGCCCCATATGCTGGAGGTGGCGGGTTCAAACCCAGAAGAGCCAAAAACTGCAAAAAAAAAAAAAAAAAAAAATACACAGCCTAAGTATAACAGGATTATTCCCCAGAGTCTACCCTACACTACTAGCTATTGTCTCTGTGTTTTATGTTAATGATTTAAATTTACAAAAAAGCATTTTGCAACCGAATTGACTAATAGCTATTAATTTTATATCTTCAGGTTAAATGCTCATCTAAAAGCAGTTTAAATACTTCCATGAACATCTTTCCACCAACGTTACACTTGTCAAAATAACAGTTGCATGTAAAGGTCTGCCTCAATTGACTAAGAATACCTTATGTTCGTGGAATCTAAAGAAAATTATTGTTCTTACAGTGTTAACTTTTAGGCGGGTGTCTAATGCAATTACATTTTTCTTCATTTGGGAGATTTTTTTAATGCTGTTTCTGCTTTTCTGTTCTATATGTCACTAATATTATATGATTATTATGACATATTTTAAAATTTTTTTTTAAATTTAAACCTTCACAAAAGTAGAATGGTGTGAGAAACCCCTTTGCATCTGTCCTTCAGTTTCAATGTTATCAGCCTCTGTTCTTTTTTGCCAAGATTTGGGAAGTTATTTTCAGAGTTTTCTTTAAGTTGTGGTTTCTGTACTTTTCTACAATGCCAATACATGTTCAGACAAAACCGGGTCATATAAAACCAGTAGATGTAACTTTGTTTCAGGAAGTGGAGCGGGAAATCTCGTTCAGGACTGAGTGTGGACTCTATTACTCCTACTACAAGCAGATGCTGCAGGCGCCAACCCTCCTGCAAGGTAACCACGCTGCTAGTTGGATGGGGCTGCCTCTCTGCTTTTAATAACTGAGTCAAAATGCTTTGCACAGAAGCAATTTAGATGCTCCGCAGAACTCTGTGGTTTGTCCTTGATAACGTCTAGTCATTCTATGGAGATGTTTTTGCTGGAGAAGAAGTTACATAATACTTTATGTAAACTGTCCTCTCCTTGCCTTTTAGCTCTGCTCCATCCCCAAAGTAATTTCTCTGTGCTCCCTTGGTTTGTTGCTGACTTTTCCTCAGCACCGTTTTGGAAGGAGGCTTTGCAGGTGACAGGGGTATTGTGTGAACACAGCAGGTATCGGGTGATGCCAGTGGAAGGACAGTGTCCTCACGGTGCAGCTGCCGCCTCCCTGCACCATCGTGGTCCTCGGTGCTGGGCAGCCCACACTGTGTACCTGTGTTCCAGCTAATGGAAGCCCCCAAACACATCTTCTACTTAATACATCCTTGCTGTGCTTGAGGTGGGTGCACAGACAGAGGGCTGCTCTTCCTGTGCTCTGCTTGGGTTCAGCTGTGACTTTCTGGGCAAGAGTTCTTTATACGCAAGGTTGTGCACATCTGACTCCATCACAGAAGGAGACCTGAAGTTTGGTTATCTTTGTTTCTGTGTCATAAAAATTAATCAGTTGCCTGCGGCTCAAAGGAGTAGTGTGCTGGCCCCATATGCCAGAGGTGGCGGGTTCAAACCCAGCCCCGGCCAAAAACTGCCAAAAAAAAAACGTTAATCAGTTGGTTCTTGTGTTGATAGCCATATTTCACCTGTGCCAAGGCTCACTGTCCATTAGCCTGCCACGTAGGGTCTTAGAAGCCCTCGGCCACGCATGTCACCTCTGTTACTCCCATGGGGCTACCTCAGCTTTGTTACTCTGAGGTGCAGTTGGACCAAGAAAGGCCACTGAGTGTGTCTTCACATGGTCACTCTTGGTTACGCAGAGTCCCTGTTTACATAATCATCTACTTGCTAAGGTTTATTTATAGTACCCTGGCACTTTCATGTCCTTTATGGACATGTCGAGAACAGTGAAGACTTTTGTCCCCAGCATGTGTGTTCCTAGCAGAATGAACAAGGTGATACTCAGCCTTCTTATGTGACACAACAGAGCGCCCTTTTCTCTGTTGCATGCTTTTTTTTTCTTTTTTTACTTTTTGTTTTGTTTGTTGGTGATTTTTCAGTTTAAAGTGGCCCCCAACCATAGGGCTCAAGTACTGTCTGGTGTTCCTAAGCTCAGGAGGCTGCCATGTGCCTTATAGAGAAAGTACACTGTTAGACAAGCTTCACGTGGGTGCCAGTTACTGTGCTGTTGGCTGTAAGTTAAATGTTAAGGAATTAACACTGTGCATGTAAGAAAGTGCCTTTAAACAGACACACACATAGAACAAGGTTGCATGTCAGTCAGGAGATGGAAGCAGGTTGTGGGAACCTGGCCTGTATCTCCTGATGGTTTGGTGTTTTCCAGGAGAGTTTCTACAGCAGCTTCACAGATCACTGCCAGGAATAAGAGAACGGTCTGCACTTACTGCTGCATAGTTCTCGAAATTATGAGCCGCCTCTCTGTGTCCTCCAAGGCAGTGGTTCTCATGGGGGTATTTGTGTGACTTGGGCACATCTGAAGTGTCTGGAGAAAGTTTTGGCTGTTGCAAGTAGGGGACGGGGTACTACTGGAATCTAGTGGGCAGGGGCCAGGACGCTGCTGAACAGCCCACAGAGCACAGGGCAGCCCCACAGCAAAGGGTTATGGGGCTGTTTGATCTTAATTTATGTCATCATTAATATATTCTTTTAGAACATTTCAAACATATAAAAAGGTAGAGGGGGCTTGGCACCCATAGCTCAGTGAGTAGGGCACCAGCCACATACTCGGAGCCTGGCGGATTCCAGTGCAGCCCAGGCCCGCTAAACAACAATGACAACTACAACAAAAAACTAGACGGACGTTGTGGCAAGCACCCATAGTCCCAGCTACTCAGGAAGCTGAGGCAAGAGAATCACTTAAGCCCAAGAGTTTGAGGTTGCTGTGAGCTATGATGCCACAGCACTCTACTGAGGGTGACAAAGTGAGACTCTGTCTCAAAAAAAAAAAAGGTAGAGGGAATCCCCTAAGGCTGTAGTCCCTAACCCTCGGGCCACAGACCAGCACCTGACTGGCACCAGTTGGGAGCCTGGCCACATAGCAGGAGGTTAGTGAGCCAGCAGAGCTTGGTCTGCATTTACAGCCATCCCCTCACTCACGTCGTTACCATCCGAATGTAACTCACATGCAAGGGATCTAGGGTGCACGCTTCTTAGGAAAATTTAATCTCCCCACTTGACCCATGGGGAATTCTCTTCCATGAAACCATTCCCTGGTGCCAGAAAGCTTGGGAGCTGCTGACCTAGCAGGATTTTGTTTATCCGTCAACCAGCCAGAAGCTGCATCCCAGGACCAGGCTCATTTCCTCCCTGCCCAACTGCAGAGTCAATCTAGGACGTCATCTCGCTGCTTCTGTAAACATATCCCCAGGTTTGAACCTTGGAGTTCTCATTTCTAGTTGTCTTGCAGATTTTTTATACAGTTTTGAGATCCAAGGAAAGCCTGTACTCTACTTTCATTTGATGTGTTTGAGATCCAAGGAAAGCCTGTACCCCACTGTCACTTGATGTGTCTCTTTTGCTGTTTCTGTCAATCTGTCATTATCTTTCTATGTTTTTCCTTGTAATTTTCTGTTGGAAACACTGACTCATTGTCTGAAGAGGTTTCCCACCTTCTGAATTATCCTGGGATGTTCCCAGTTCCCTGAATTTCCTCATGTTAATTGGTGTTGGATCTAGAGGCTTGCCCTGATACTGGCTCCACTTTTGGTAGGAATACTCCCTAGAGGTGCTGTGTGCTTTATATCAGAGGGCACGGACTCTTTATATCAGAGGGCAGCTCTCTGTGGGGTGAGACGGCTCATCAACCATCAGGGTCCTAACTAGCCGGTCCCCTAGTGGCTGAGAACCATAGGTGACCATCACCCAAATGTGTCAGATTCACAAGGACATATAAAATGCCAATATTCCAATTCTGTCATTTTTCCTATCATCATTAGAATTTGCCTCTAAAGGAAAGCATTTTATCCTCACCTACTTGAGAATCCAGTTCAGTTCACAAAGCAAAGGCAGGAGCAGAATGTGGCCTTTCCCTTTGTCATTTTCAGAATGAGCTGTCTTTCTAGCATCTGCTTAAGAGTCTGCTTTTACAGTATCATCATAAACTTGTGGATTTTTAACATATTTGACATGCTTCAATCCTTTCTATTTTTCTTCCTGTAATCAAATGGACCAGATTGACTGTTGTGTTTTTGACGTGACTCTGGTGGTCTTGGAAAACTCCTTTGCTTTGGGATGATAAGCTATTTCAGTCCCATTTTGTATACAGAGGGTACAAAAAATATGTACACATTTTAAGAACTATTACCTATGTATTACTTTCCAAGTTGAGTTGAAGGTACCGCTATGGGTCAAGTGTACCCAGACACACCATATGCATCCACATTACCTGCACTTCATAGCCTCTTGGGAACCATCTCTTTTACTTCCAAAAAGAGCTCTTAAAAATGTATGTACCTTTTCCTGGCATCTGTGGTATTTCGTTCCCCTGACCTGGGATCAGCCATTTCTCTAGTTCTTTTTAGTAGCAATTTAAAGACCACAATTTGGGTATGAGGGACACTTACTGCTACAAGAATGATCATCCTTTGCAGGGGCTTGTTAATAGTGAGCAGAGCTAGGAAATGTGAATCTTTTTTCCTAAGAGAAAAAATCAAGATCACTATTTTCAGTTCAAAGTTAAGATAACAGGAGTCTTACTTCTTGATTTTATATATGTATCTCTTGGCCTCCTAAAGTACTAGGATTACAGGTGTGAGCTCCTAGGCACAGCTTAGGTAACCATTCTTACTAGTTTTTGTTTTATTCTCCCACTTTTAATACTTTTAATATAAGCAAATGCTTTAATATATTCATATTTCTCCATTGTTATAGGAAAAAACTACTACTGTGTAGGGTATAGACTGTTGGTTTTTTCACTTAACACAAATCTTAGGGATCAGTCCATATCATAGACAATGACACTGTCGCTATTCCCCTTTGTAGCTGCGTGGTGTAATTTTACACAGGTAATCATAGCTTAATACACCACAGACCAGCATAAACAGCAGGAATTCATCCTGTCACCGTTCTGTAGAGCATGCCAATCTTTTTTCTTCTCTTCCGCACACTGGAATAATAAGAGTTGCTTTGGGCCACACACAAAATGCACACAGTAACAAAAGCTGATGAGCATGGGAAAAGGTCTGTATATACTTTTCACGCTTTCCAGCTCCACAGATAAGCAAAACAGTCCTCAGGTAACCTGCTTGTGGCCCACAGGCTGCAGAGCGGCCACCTGACAGTCTGAGGGGTGGTGCCAGCATGTCTGGGTTCTGGAAGGGTCTCCTTCTCCTGACTGTCTGCTGGTACCACACACACAGCAGAGAGAGAGAAGAGTAAGCTCCCTGGTGTCTCTCCTCATAAAGTGACTAATCTCACCATTACAGCCCTCCTATCCAGCACACAAATTTCACAGTGACAGAGACATTTTGTCCATTTCTTTGTCTAGTCTGTTAGGTCTGCCGTAGCATATTGCCACAGACCAGGTGGTCTAAACAAGATATTCATTTTCTGCCAGTTCTAGAGACTGGACGACCAAGACCAACGTGCCATTAGCAACTAAATTTTGGGTGAGACCTTCTCCTGGTGGCTTGTAGACTCCCCTTGTGATGTCCTCACGTGGCCTTTCCTCTGCACATGCAGAATGAGGGTGTCCAAGTTCAAGCTCTCATCTGTTCCTCCTAACATAAGGACACCAGTCCTTTCAGAAGAAGACCTCACCCTTAGCGACCTCACGCCAGCCTCCTGACAGGCCCTCTCTACAGATAATCATATTGGGACTGAGGGCACAGTTGTGTCCACTACACCTCCTGGTGATGGACTTTGGGTTGTTTCCAATCTTGTGCCATTACAAATGATACTGCATGAATGACCTTGTGCCTTTGCCATTTTGTGCTTCTGCCAGTTTGTCTTTGGGATCAGTTCCTAGGTATGGTGCTTTCTGAATCAAAGAGTAGATGTGTATGTAATTTTTCTGAGTATTACAAAATTCCTTTCCATAGGACTGATAGCATTTTGTATCCTTGACTGCCATATATGAGAATCTTCTTCCTTATAACCTTGCCAATGGAGTATATTGTAAAACTTCTTGATTTTTGTCAAACTGATAGGTTGAGAAATGATATCTCGGAATAGTTTTGATTTGTGCTTCTTTTTATAGGAGTTTAGATTTGTGCTTCTTTTTATAGGAGTTTGAAAGTCTTTGCAATGAGTAGGACACTGTGTGTTTCCCTCTGTGAACTGTCTTTTTGTGCCTCAGACGAATCAATCATCTTGGTCACAGTAACTGATGACCTCCGCAAGGCAGTGGATGGCCACAGCCACCGGTATATTTCTCATTCTGGGATGTGGCAGTGACTCTGCTCTGCCCTCCCCCTCTCTTATTTCTCCTGTTTGGAACTTGCTAGGGTGATGCAAGGAAAAGGGTGAGGGCTGGTGGGAACCCTTGGTCTCTTAAAGCCTCTGCTCAGGTATGTGGTAGATCCACTTGCAGGCTCTTGGTCAGAGCAAATCAGATGGCCAGACCCAGACTGGGGAGCAAGGAAGGCTGCTATCCCAGAGAGAATCCACGGTAACATTTAAGAACACCTTCTAGTGGACATACTACAGGTCACGTGGCAGGAGGGCAGGGCTGGGAGCTGTAAAATCCCCTTCCCCAATTTCCTACAGAAGAACCATGTGGGTTTTTTTTTTTTTTCATTGCAGTCACAGAAGTTTTAGTTTACCTATGTTTGTGTGAACATTTGAGTAATGTCCATCTAATATGTAGCAGGCTCTTTGAGGGCAGGACTGTGTTTTTTGCTTACTGTTATATCCCCTCAGTGCTTCAGTCTCTGGCACATACTAAGAATGTATGAATAGCTTTGAATGAATGAATAATTATATAAGTGTAATTATTTTCTTCCTGATTTTTTCAAATATCAATCTTAGGTTTTCATGGCTTGATATATGATAATAAAACTGAATCTATGAGGACAATTAACCTCCTTCAACGAATGAATATTTACCAAGAGGTTTTTCTCAGTATTTTATATAGAGCTCTGCCCATCCAGGTATGTTGTGTTCTGTGACGGTGAATTGTTAACATCAGATGAAAGTCGAAATTTGTCATTTTGAGCTGAATTTGTTTCCTTTGCTTTTTTTCTTCTGATGTTCCTTTAGTTTGGTTAAAAAAAAAAATAGTAAAACCTTAATTTTCTTCACATATATCGTGAACTTTGCTTCCTATTTATGCTTTTTATAAGATTTAAGATTTTTTGTGCAGATATGCTTCCTGGCTTCTATCATAATATGTGTGTGTAGTCTTAGAAGCTGATAAATATTTCCATTTGGAAATGTGTAATAAGTACTGATTTATCTTTCAGATTTAAAAAATGTTTATAAAATGAGGAAATCATAGTGAAAATTGGACAAAGTTAGGTGTAAAACTTAGGAGTTAGGAGTAAATGCAGCTAGAATTCTCCAGACTGGCTTCCTGTCCTCTTGGTGGTGGGAAGAAAGGCTGCTAGTGCCTCCCCATGAGGAGGAGGCTGTGGCCTGACTGCCGGGAGCTGCAGTGGCCTTCTGAATGTTACCTTTCTACTGTCACATTTTTTAAATGGCAGTGAGGAGGGTTAGGCTTCTCTCACAAGCATGTTTATTGTTCCCTTTACAGAAATATTTAGAGCCAGTCTATTTTTATATTTACACCCTGTTTGGACTCCAGGCCGTCTATGTTGCAGCTCTTTATATAACCAGCTGGCTCCTCAGTGGCACATGGCTGTCAGGACTCTTAGCAGCCTTGTGGTATGTCACAAACAGGTGAGTAGAAGTCAGTGCACCTCTTCTTCCCAAAATGAGAGTAAAAACAAGGTCACTTCATTTCTAGTTCAAGGGAGCTTCTTCTGCCACGTTTGTGTAGGAGCATTTTCTATTTGCTTTATCTAGTAGTGTGTGAATTTCTCTTATCTTGTAAGGCAGAAAGTGTTACTGATGCATATTTCCAGCTGATGAACAGGGTACTGAACTGCAGGTCAAGATCATCGTTCATAATCATCCCGACTCTTCTACCTGTAATCATACTTTCACTGTCCATCTAAATAGGATTGTGTGCAGCTCTCAATTAGCAAAGCATAAAGCTGCACAAATGCAAGAAAATTCTGACATTCCTTAGTTGATTACTAATTTATAAGCACTGGAGCCTTATGAAATAGCATTAAAAAAAACATTAAAGGTATATTGCATTATTGCCTAACCTACAGTAGCAACATCAGTATTCAGTAGGAATCTTAAAACTGGAACATGAGTTCTAGTACAGGGGTGTTTTTGTAAGCCTGAGCAAATAACTTTTATTATAACACTGTTGGACCTTAACTGTATATGCCAATTCTTCACAAAATGCTTTATACATCTTCTTATAACAACCCTATAGAGTAGGTACTGTTATTATCCCCATTGTAGAGATGAGTAAATTGATGCTTAAAGGTTGTTTTGTATGTGCATACACACGTGTGTTGGGGTGTATGCGTTTTATGGGTATCATCCATTGAATGGCTACTGGGTGCAGCAATGGTTCTTCATGCTGAGTGTACAAAGATGAAAAATTGTAATCATACTTGCCCTCTAGTCCACATTCTAGAGGGGCAGGAAGCCTCTAAAATTATTGCCAAAGGGGCCAGGCACTGTGGCTCACCCCAGTAATCCTAGGATTTCAAGACCAGCCTGAATGAGGCCCCATCTCCACTAAAAATAGAAAAACTAGCTGGGCATGGTGGCAAGCACATGTACTCCCAGCTACTCAGGAGGCTGAGGCAGGAAGATAGCTTGAGCCCAAGAGTTTGAGGTTTCTGTGAGCTATGATATGGCTTTCTATGGGGTGACAAAGTGAGACTCTGTCTCAACAACAATAAAAAAAAATTTTGCCAAAGACAAAGTAAGACTAAAGTATAAAACACTAAAGAAACACGGACACTAATCACGTTAGAATCAAAGGTCAGAGGTGCTCTAGCACGATGCATTCACGGGCTAAGGAGTCGTGCTGACCTGAGCTAAGGGCTGGCCTGCACTGGTCACTGTGAGTTTCTCAGCTGGTTGCAGTCTGATGATGATGATAGCGAATGATTGAGAACCAGGGAACAGGATCTGAGTGTCCTTATCATTAAGGTAATACATCTTTCCTTTAGAACATCTTTGAGGAAATTACTGTAAAAATTGTCATTTTGGCCTTTGGTGTTTTCCTTTGTGCAGAATAGACACCACCAGGGTGGAGTTTACCATCCCACTGAGGGAGAACTGGGCGCTGCCGTTCTTTGCCATTCAGATAGCGGCAATCACGTATTTCTTGAGACCAAACTTACAGCCTCTTTCTGAAGTAAGTTCTTTTAAAAGTTTATATGTTTTAACTCCCCAGTTTTACATAAGAAGCTTCAAAAAATAGGATGTGCATACTGTCCAGAGGCATGTAAATAGTTCTTATTCTGTGACCAATTTTTTAAACTTGAGTTAAATTAAATTTTCTTTATCTGAGCTTTTTTTACTTACCAAAGAAGATGTTTTCACTTTTGATGTTAAAAATGTCCTCTACATAATCTACCCTTAAATAGTTGGAGCAAACCCACACATAGTTTCTGAAGAACTGTCAGGATTGTTAAGCCGTTGCTCTTGAGATGTGATTTGCTGCGTTATTGCCTCTCTAATAGCCTGGAATACACAGCCCATGTGTGAATATTTATATGCAGAGTGTCGCTTCATGATATTTGGGGCTTAAATCACAAATGCAGGGGTTTTCAGAGCAACAGTTTATGGTTTTTCTATTTGGTTTATAGAGATATTGGCTGCTCTTGATAAAACTTGTCTGCAAGGTTTCTTATTACTAGAGACATGTAAATTATACAAAGGTTTTCTTTTTACAGAGGCTGACACTTCTTGCCATTTTCATATCAACTTTTCTCTTTAGTCTGACATGGCAATTTAATCAATTTATGATGCTGATGCAGGCATTAGTGCTGTTCACGCTGGACTCCCTGGACATGCTGCCAGCAGTGAAGGTAAGCTTTGTTTTATTTTCTCATTTTATTTTCCCATTGTTTAGTGTTTTGTATCATAGAATGAGGTGAAAATATGCAGGTACTTCATGATAAGACTGAAGCTCCTTCTTAGAGCTCAGTATGCCTTGGTCAATTGAAACTGAGGAATCATGCAGTCTAGTTTTACTGTCTTAACTTTTATTCGGCTTTAAAGTTAAAAAATGGGTTTATTTGAGGCATACATGCCTAGGTCAATTGTTATTTATAGAGATAACTTAAAATTTGAAATGTAAGATAGCTCTTTTTAAACTTCTCCTATATATTGCCTTATGTTCAAAGACCTCAGTAGATATATGGCAACTTTTCTATAGTACTTCGTAAATTTTTCATAGAAACATTTAACCAATGTGGGATGTAAATTCCTACTGCCTGGCCAAAGGTCATGTGTGAAATAAAAAAAACCATTATCTGTCTTTCAGAGTCTGCTGCTGTCATTAAATCACATGGTTTTTTTCACATGCAGAAATCTATTTCATTGTGTGTATTTTAAAAATTGCTCATAGTTACACTGTCAGTGAAGGCCGTATGACAGGTAGTAATGAGGTCCCTCTTCCCTTCCCAGGAAGGGTGCTGTCAGCAGAGACCCGTAGGGAGCCTGAACTTTTCACCTGTACTCAGTAGGAAGCATGCCACCCTGCCCCAGCCACCAAATGTCCAGGGGCACTGTAGACTTTCATCTTTATCTGGAAATAATGAGACAGCATTCTTACGTCCTCACTAGCATGGGGTTGGCATGGTGCTATGGTTTGAATGTTTGTGGCTCCCCAGAATTCATATGTTGAAATCCCAGTACCAAGGTGATTATATTAGGAGGTGGGGCCTTTTAGGAGGTGATTATAAAATAGGCATGGGGGGCTTTTTCACCCTGTGAGGACACAGTGAGAAGTGCCATCAGGGAACCAGCTAACAAGCCCTCACCAGCATCGAGTCTGCCACTTCTTTACCTTGGACTGCTCAGCCTCCAGAATTGTGAGAAACAAATTTTTTGTTTATAAACTGCCCGGGTTACAGTATTTTAGTGTAGCATCTGAACAGACTAAGAGACGTGGTATGAGAGGAGGCCTGCTGACACAGATTGAAAGATCCTGTGATATAGAAGGGCACAGCTGAAACTCACTTCCTGAACTGAGAATCAGGAAGGTCTCTCCAGGTCCCAGCACTGAGACACACACCTGGGGTCACTAGCGAGGAATTTACAGCCTCTAGCCATCAAAAAAGCTTCTTTGAGTAATTATACTTGAAGCAAATGAAAATACAAGCTCTGAACAAGAGAGGATATAAAGAACCAAATGGAAATTTTAGAATTGAAAAATTTCAAAAACCAAAATTAAAAACTCAGGGTATAGGCTCAACAGGAGAATAAAATGGTCAGAGGAAAGAATCAGTGAACTTAAAAATAGAACAATTTAGAAATTACCTCATCTGAACAACAGAACAGTTAGAATGGAAAAAAGAGAATGAACAGAGCCTCAGGACCTGTGGGACTCTAACAAAAGCCTAAAGTTCATGTAATCAGAATCCCAGGAGGAAAGTGGAAGGAGAATGAGGATGAAAAAAAAAGTATGCAAGGAATGCTTTCGGAAGAAATGACTGAAATTTTCTCAAATTTGGCAAAAGATAGACACCTACAGAATTAAGAAGCTGAGTTGACATCAAACAGGATGAACCAAATAGCACCTCACCAGGACACATATAATCAAACTTCTAGAGACTAACATTAAAGAAAAAATCTTGAAAGCATTCAGAGAAAAAGGATGCTTCACCAATAAGGGAAAACCAGTTTACATGTCAGTAAGTTTCTCATCAAAAACCATGGAGGCTGGGGCGGCTCCTATGCCTCATCAAGTAGGGCGCCGGCCCCATATACCGAAGGTGGTGGGTTCAAACCCGGCCTCGGCTGAACTGCAAAACAGAAAAATAGCTGGGTGTTGTGGTGGGCGCCTGTGGTCCCCGCTACTCGGGAGGCTGAGGCAAGAGAATCGCCTAAACTCAGGAGTTGGAGGTTGCTGTGAGCTGTGTGATACCACGGCACTCTACCAAGGGTGATAAAGTTTTTTTTTTTTACCTACAAAAAAAAAGAAAAATGGAATCTAGAACGAAGTAGCATAATATTTTTCAAATGCTGGAGGAAAAAACAAACAAAGAACTGTAAACCCAGAATCATATACCCAGTGAAAATATCCATCAGGAATGAAAAAGAAATTGTTTCTAAGCCTTTTGGGTAAGATCAGCTGTAGGAATGGAAGGGAAATCAAAACAGATTCGTTGCCAACTGACCTGCCTAAAAGAATGGCTACAGTGGCTCGGCACCTGCAGCTCAGCAGCTAGGGCAACAGCCACATACACCACAGCTGGTGGGTTCGAAACCAGCCCAGGCCTGCCAAACAACAATGACAACTACAACCAAAATATAGCTGGGCCTTGTAGCTGTGACAGGCGCCTGTAGTCCCAGCTACTTGGGAGGCTGAGGCAAGAGAATCGCTTAAGCCCAGGAGTTTGAGGTTGCTGTGAGCTGTGATGCCACAGCTCTGTACCCAGGGTGAAAGTTTCAAACTCTGTCTCAAAAAACAACAACAAAAAAAGAATGGCTAAAGGAAGTTCTTGAAACAGGAAGGAAGTAATACCAGAAGGAACTTAACAACATCAGGAAGAAAGAAAAGGCCTGAAAAGGGTAAAAGTATGAATAAGTAAAATAGACTTTTCTTCTCCTCTTGAGTTTCTAAGTTATGTTCCATGGCTGAAGCAAAAACTGAAATATTGTGTTATTCACTATAATATTGTGATTCTCTGTAGAAGAAATATTTTAAGACACTGTATTATAAATGGTAAAGGTAAAGAGACTTAAATGTAGATGAGATTTCTATGCTTCGCCCAAACTGCTAAAATGTCCACACCACTATGCTGTAATAAGTTATGAATGAATGTATCACGTAATACCAAGAACATCCACAGAAGAAGTCTATATAAAGATATACAATAAAAAAACACTACAAATAAATTAAAAAGAAATTCTTCGTGGCAGATTTTTGTGTTCAAGTTGGTTGCATTTTGCTTCCTTCAGAGTCAACCTGTTGGCAGTTGTTACTCCCTGAAGAGTTTTCCTTAATGAGTGCTTATTATGTGCCAGCCATTTCCATGTTTCCACACCCGATTCTTCTGTGAGCCCTCCCAGCAGCTCTGTGAGGAAGGTAGAAGCATCTCTCTTTACAAATCAGCCCCTATTTTGAGACAGAGTCTACCTTGCACCACGTTAAGTTCACCCAGCAGGTTGATCCCAGAGTGAGGACTCCAAGGCGGGTGCTCCTGACCCCTGACCACCCGAACCTGCCAGCACGCTCTGAGGGACCCAGAAGTGTACAGTATGGAAAACTGGGACATAATGGAATAAAGTACTTATTATTTGCTGTAAATAACTGTAAAAGAATTTTAAAGTGAGAAGCCAGGCACAATGGCTCACATCTATAATCCCAGCACTCTGAGAGGCCAAGGCAGGAGGATTGCTTGAGCTCAGTTCAAGACCAGCCTGAGAAAGAGTGAGACCCCATCTGTACTAAAAATAGAAAAACTAACTGGGCGTTGTGGTGGTGCCTGTAGTCCTAGCTACTCGAGAGGCTGAGGCAGCAGAATCATCGCAGCCTACAAGTTTGAGGTTGCTGTGAGCGCTGGCACTATGGTGCTCTTCCCAGGGCCACAGAGTGAGACTCGGACTTAAAAAATAAAATGATAGTAATTTAAAACTGAGGATTACAGACAGCACCTGCGCGCTCCCCAGACCCACTTGCCCTGGACGCACACTATCCCTGTTCATTTGCTTCCTGGACGTACACTATCCCTGTTCATTTGCCCTTTAATTCATGTTACAAGATTTTAAGTGTTCTGTCCTTAGAAGGTAAATACAGGTATGGATACGCTCCAGACTGTTTCTTGAAGCCAGGTGGTGTTCTGCGCCACTTGTAACCTGGGGTGTGTCATCTCCTATGAGACCTGCTCAGCCAGCTCCCTGTGCTTGTTGCAGGCCACGTGGCTGTACGGCATCCACATAGCAGTGTTGCTCCTGGTCTGCATTCTTCAGTTCTTTAATTCCATGATTCTGGGATCGTTGCTCATCAGTTTTAACCTTTCAGTATTCATTGCAAGAAAATTTCAGGTAGGACTTTTTTGTGTTCTTTCTGAAAGTAAATTTTTTTAATTGTGTGGTTTGCAGGGCCATATTTTCATGCAGCACACAGAAGAAAATTTATGAAAAACAAAATTCATAAGCTGATTCCCACTAAAAAGCATGAGCGACGTTATTTGCCCTTTTTAAGTGCCTGTGCCTCCTGTTGCATTTTTCAGCCTCCTGGGGGTCCTGTGCCATCCCTTTGTTTTGACAATTATTTTTTAAACATTTGGAATCTTACTTCAGAGATTAGCCATAGAAGCTTAGCTGAATGTCTTTGATTTAAAGTTGAAATGAAAGAGGAAACTGTTAGCCTTTGTGTGTCTGGACCCCACAGTGAGAAGACTGTGGCCATGAGACGTGTGTGCTCATCCCGCATTTCCCACTGGCAGGTCCCGGTGGTGGTCTGATGGAGTGACACGACTCTCTTCCTGGGCCTTCCATACCTTACTGTTCATTTCTAACTGAATTAAAATTTACTGTGTTTTAAGAATTTTGGGAGTCTAAATAAATGATAGGACTAGAATAATGGGACATTTCCCACATTGTAAAATCATGCTTGAAAACATTGACCTGATCTTTTGGCTTTAGTATATAATTAAAGTTCTTAAATTTACATGAGTTTTAAAAGTCATTTGTTTTTGTATAAAATTATTACAAAGTGTATTTCCTTTCTCGGGGGCCATAAATGTTTATACATCATGAAGCCATTTTGTTTTCAACTTTGGGAAGAATTAATCCTTTTATTTAATCTTTTGAGTGAATTACTATAGCCAGACATTAACAAAGATTTTTTTTTAAAAACAGGCCTTTTTAATTGATTATCAAGAATACTAGTTCTCATTCATCCTTTTAATCGTAGTTATAAATGTCACTCTTCAGGTATCTGAACTCTTTTGACGTTCTTTTTTTTTTTTTTTTGAGACAGTTTTACTTTGTCACCCTCAGTAGAGCGCAGTGGCATCACAGCTCACAGCAACCTCCTACTCTTGGGCTTAAGCAATTCTCCTGCCTCAGCCTCCAGAGTAGCTGGGACTACAGATGCCTGCCATAACGCCTGGCTATTTTTTTTGTCGCTGTTGTCATTGTTGTTCAGCAGGTCTGAGCTGGGTTCAAACCCACCAGCCCCGGTGTATGTAGCCAGTGCCCTAACCTGAGCTACGGACGCTGAACCTCTTTTGATATTCTGTTTGACAATGTATTAAAGTTACCTAAAGGTTATAAGAAAACTATTATATATCAAAAATCACGGTTTACTTTTTTAATACTGATAAGTTTTTATAAGTTGGGCTATAGCTATATCTGTGATATATGAGTTAAAGGGTAAATGATGTAATAATTTGTTCAGTCCGCTTATCTGAGCGGCTTCCCAGGGGCAGACCCCAATACTCTTGATTGCAAAAGTGTTTACACAAACTGACTCTGGTTGTGAAGATGTTTAAAAAAATAATAATAAGGGAAAAAAAAACTAGCACACATTTTCTTATCTCATGGAGGTTGTTTTTAAAGGATTCATATACTATTAGGAAGTTGAAACATTAAGACAATGAAACTTCATAAAGGTTAGTAGGCTATTTTTCCATATGTATTTCCCCTTTATGTTGTATGATCCCATGTTGTAAATCTTTGAGTAATCTCATTTTCAGTGTTTATTGAAATTATATCAAATTTTAGGAATTAAAACACAGTTCTTTTAATTTCTAGAAAAATCTGAAAACAGGAAGCTTCCTTAATAGGCTTGGGAAACTTCTGTTACATTTGTTTATGGTTTTGTGTTTGACACTTTTTCTCAACAACATAATTAAGGTAAGTTAATAAAATGACATTTAATGTGTTTTTAAATTGCTTCGTGGCATTGGAGATAGTTTTTGAAACTTTTTTTATTTTTTAGAGTCAGAGTCTCACTGTATTGCCAGGCTGGCCTCAATTCCTGGGCTCCAGCCGTCCTCCTGCTTCAGCCTCCCAAGTATACAGGGGTGCACAGCCACACCCAGCTTTTTTTAAACTTTAAATTTCAAATGACTAAATTCTTGCTTTATAAAGTATGTTAGACTTACTAAAGAGTTACAGTTTTAGTTTGAAAGGCTCAATTTTAACTTCGTCTTAATAACAAGGATTATTTTGTTGATTTTAGTCATTGGTTTCTGCCTTAAATGCACTCACCTTTTAAGTTACTAAACTTTTTTAAAGCTCAACTTTAAAAGCATTAAACAAATATTTCTCTGAATTTAAAAAAATTCTTTTTAGTATCATAGTGTATGCATGGTTTCCTACACTGTGGTACTAAAAAAGAAAATGACATGATTTTTATTGGGTTTAGTTAATAAATAAACTGGCTTCACTGCCTAATGTCTGCGAGAAAGAACTCGCAGCTCATTTTTAGTAGATGTTCCCCAACATTTAACTGACTTTAAATTAACAACCCTAACAGCAGAATAACACATTCAGTAGCTCAGGCATCCATTTGTTATATGTCTAGTAGGAGCTTTGCTAAGATATTTTTTAAGTGCCCCAGGGCCTCTGCTTCGTTTAACATGCTTCATTTTTTACAGGCTCTATTTTTTATTTTTTACTGTTTTTTGAGGGCAGGTTTTACTTAAGAGTATAGTTCTTGGACCATGATGTCCCTTTTGTTTTTATGCTGGAGCAAAAATACTATGATTTCTTCAGATGATTTGCCCTTCTGGGAGGCTGGTCTCGGGGTAAGAGACGTCTGTGGAACAGGGTCCTTCCCCATAGACAGTTGCAGCCCTTGTTCCTGTCAACTGTCAAAGAAAAACAAAGGCTCTTCACCCAGCCAGCCATGCTACACGCCTTACTCCAAGTCCTTGTCACTGTGCTCTTAAACTCTGTGCAGTTCAAAATTTGTCAAAAGCTTATTTGAGCAGGACAGTTGGCATTCCGGGAAGACTGGCTGAAAGATGCGCAGTGTGTCCATCTGCCCATCTGTGCACTCAGTGGTCCATCTTAGATCCAGATAACAGGGCCTGCATCCCTGGACCGCTGGGTTCTGGCTCCCTAAGAATAACATCTACAGATTACACTTGGTGTTTTGTCAGTGACCTGCGGTTAGAGGTTTAGAAAGAATAGTCTTTGAAACTCCTGACTGCTGTTACTGTACCCATGGGAAAGATTGCTCTCGAGCCTCTGTTCCAGAACCGGTGGGCTCCCTTCTGAGCGCTGGTCTGTCTACTCTTGTGACCCTGTGGGTAACATGTGTGCGTTTATCTCCCTCTTGGCCATGGGAGGCCGTTATTTGTGGCTTAACTATATGGAATATATTTTGTGAACAAACCTCAGTTCTGGCTTCATCTTATTTTTTTTTTCTATCTTCATTTTTCTTCTGCTACAATTTCTTCACCATTTGTTATGCAGATTTTTGTGATCTGAAAATTGTGTGAATTAAAATTGTCGTTACTAATGATGAACAGCAGCATTTGTCTGTTCTACCCTTGAGGGTCTCCACTGTCTTGAACTCTGTTTGAGTGGAAGATTCTAAACTGAAAACCGCAAAGCACAACAGGCCGGTGGGCCGCCTCTCCCTCTGAGGTTCCAGGCCATCCTGCTGCCGCGGGTCTGAATATTGTGTTTACGGTGCTTCAACCTCCTCCCTCTCCCCAAAACCAAAAAAGCTCATCCTTTATCTATTTTGCATATTTAACTTATGTATAAGCTATTTTTTGAATAAAGGATTATGCTAAAATGGGGGTTGTTGATGGAAAGGAGGGAGTTTGAAATTTCCTGCTTTAGAATTCCTTCCTTCTGAGAAGTGCTGTGCACACTTACTGATTTTACACACATGCACACTCCCCATGAAATCGGACCCCGAGTATGCGTACTCAGTGAGAAATGATCAGGAAACATGCCTAAGGTGCTAATAGCAATTTTCTTCTCTCTCCCTGATAGAAAATCCTTAACCTAAAGTCAGATGAACACATATTTAAATTTCTGAAGGCAAAATTTGGGCTTGGAGCAACAAGGTATGACTGCATTGAAAATCTGTTGCTATATTCTGTTAAAAGGGGAGGTACTTTAAAACTCAAGCCATGGTGGTTCCTCAGCGATTAGGTACAGACTTGTTTTAACAAAATGTATAATGTAGTTACGTTGGTTTCTTGCCTTGTATTGAATTTGAATTTCCGTTTGCTCCCTAGGGATTTTGATGCAAATCTCTATCTGTGTGAAGAAGCTTTTGGTCTGCTGCCTTTTAATACATTTGAAAGGCTTTCGTACACTCTGCTGCTCTATGCTTACGTGCTTGTTCTGTCCGTCACAGCAATCGCAGCCTTGGTTGCTGCCTTCCAGAACCTCAGGTATGGCACATTCCAGAACCTCAGGTACGGCACACTTCACTCAGATGTGGTGCACTTCACTCAGATATGGTACACTTCACTCGGGTATGACACACTTCACTCGGGTATGACACACTTTACTCGGGTATGACACACTTCACTCAGGTATGGTACACTTCACTCAGGTACGACACACTTCACTCAGGTGCGACACACTTCACTCAGGTGCGACACACTTCACTCAGGTGTGACACACTTCACTCAGGTGTGACACACTTCACTCAGATATGGTACACTTCACTCAGGTATGACATACTTCACTCATGTATGGCATATTTTACTCCGAAAATGGCACACTTCACTCGGGTACTTCACTTGGGTACGACACACTTCACTCAGGTAAGGCACATTTCACTCAGGTACGGCACATTTTACTCCAGTACAGCACACTTCACTAGGGTATGGCACACTTCACTCTGATATGGCACACTTCAGAGCCTCAGGTATGGCATATTTCAGAAACTCAAGTACAGCACATTTCATTATTCAGGTATGGCAATTTCAGAACTTTAGCTATGGTATATTTTGAAACTTCAGGTATGGCACATTTTAGAATTTTGTTAAATTGAAAATCTAAATATCAGACACAGTACAGTGCAGAGTAGTAGTATTCTCCTCTAAGGGGAAACAGCTCTGGTTTGCTGTCCCTAGAGCGAGGTGACAACCCAGAGTGCGCTCACGGTGCATAGTGGTCTGTGCTTAGGTCTTAGCTTGCACACTTGAGAACAGAGTGATCTTTGAGCCACTTCTATAACCTTTTGTATTTCCATTTCTTTGTCTGTAGAATGGAAACACTAAAAGTAGTTACTCTATAGAGCATTACGAGAAATAAGTTAATATGAAGTACTTAAAATAGTGTCCCATGCTTACAGTAGTTTGCAGCTGTGAGCTGGAGTTCGTCGTTATTACTGTTGCCTCATAAGTCACTATTTGGTTACCCTCATCCTGCTTCCCTACCTTCTTCCTCTGGCTGTCTTTTAAAATTCCTTATGAAATATAAAGAGTTAACTATTGTTTGTTTTTTTTCTTACATCTTATTTCGGGGTTCATAAAGTTCAAGTAGACCATAATTATTAACATCTACTCTAAGTTTTTTGTTTGTTTGTCTTTTGCAGCTTTTTGGCTGGGGCTGGGTTCGAACCTGTCACCTCTGGTGTATGGGGCTGGTGCCCTATTCCTTGAGCCACAGGTGCCACCCTCTACTCAAAGTTTTAAGTAATAGTTGCCAGGTTTTTTTTAGCTTAGCATGTCTAGCAGTGTTCTGAAATAAAACAGAGGATATAAAGGTTTCTTTTAAGAGTTATAGACTACCTATAGGTTAAATTGAGAGAAAATTAAGTGAAAGGAGTTGAACCTACTGCCATCTGTGACAGCCAATGACAGTGACAGGGAAGCCCTTTCTCTACATAGTTAAGGTGCTGGGGAGCTGTGCTTCAGAGCCATGGAGTGTCATTAAAATATGTTGAGATCACTTGAGGTGTTTTATGACTATCAAGAATGAAGCAACACTGAAGCATGAAAACATCTCACTGACTATAAACTAGTTAAGTTATCTTTCATAAATATTCTTCGTTTTTTTTTTAACCTAGCCCAAGATAAAATTTAGGCCTGTAACAATAGTTGAAAATTACTCTAGATGTGATTTAATGTTATTCCAGACACCAGGTGTCGGCAGGACTGCACAAGGCCACCTAGCAGGAAGCTCTCTTGGCCCAGGTTGCCCTTGACACTGTGTGCCGTGGAGAGTGCCAGTCTGTGCACTGTCTCTAGAGCTTAATGCATGTGTGATCGTAAACAAGGGCATGAGAGAACCATCAGCTGCCAGCAGGCATACTAGGACTTATCAGAGAGAAAGCAACACAAAAAGAGGGAAAATACGCATTAGAGTAACTGAGGACCCGGGCACTGTCCCATAGTACCTACCAGTGGGGACTCAGGACTCATCAGAGGGAAAGTGCATTAGAGTGACTGAGTAGCCGTGCACTGTCCTGTAGTACCTACCAGTGGGGACACAGGGCTCATCAGAGGAAAGTGCATTAGAGTGACTGAGTAGCCGTGCACTGTCCTGTAGTACCTACCAGTGGGGACTCAGGACTCATCAGAGGGAAAGTGCATTAGAGTGACTGAGCAGCCGTGCACTGTCCTGTAGTACCTACCAGTGGGGACACAGGGCTCATCAGAGGAAAGTGCATTAGAGT